>SOZI01000059.1:93664-111718 GCA_006352295.1 Rhodotorula diobovata | reverse complement strand
GGGGAGGGCTGTTGTCCTCACCGACTCGACCCCTCTGCCGAGGTACGTGCGCTTGTAGGGTAGTGCAGCTTGCAGTCCCACCGACTCGACCCCCTCTGCCCAGATCGAGTCGCCGCGAGTTGAACAAACTCCTCTAGATGCTCCACCTCTCCGCATAGCTCTGCACCCTCTTTACCTTTCCCTCCTAGTTGTAGCTTGTTTCCTGCCCTTGCGGCGTCGCCGTCGTCGACGCCATCGGCGACATCGACCCGTCCGTTTTGCTTTTCCCTGCCTCTCACACAGCGGCCGTGATATCCAGTGCTTCTTTGCCGCCATTCCATCGTCGTCCTTGAGAGCAGCCTCTGCTAGCGCACAGGCAAAGGATGGGGGCCGAGAATGAGAGGAGCTTGTCGTCGACGAGGAGAGCAAGGCGCGCGGGCCTGAGCGTCGACCTTCTCTCGTGCACTCGAGAGACCGCTCAACGAGGACGATGGCTCACAGTGGTAGAGAGTACAGATAGTCAAGTCGGACGAGGCACGACGAACCGTTTCGTCGCGCGCAGACCCCTCTCACCCGAGAGCCGCTTCGTCCGCCGCAGGAAGCCAGCTTCCACCAGCGTCGACGGGCGCCTGGGCCTGCGCTTTTGCTGACTTGCTGGCAAGCCGTCAGGAAGCGAGCGCAACACCGCGAAATGGTGCTCGAGCGACGTTCCGGCCGCGAGCTCTTTGCGACGGGCAAACGACGCCAAAAAGTCGAGACCGAGCTGCAGCGAGAGGAGCGTGTAGGTACGACGACGAGTGAGTGACGTATGTGTAGGAGAAGGAGGGACGCTGACGAGCAAAAGCAGGTTCGGCGACGAGGGAACCGTCGTCCAGGAGGACCAAGCCTTCCGGTCCACCCTCTTCCCCCTCCTGTCGCCTCCCAGCTCGCCCGAGACGCTTCTCCTCTCGCGTAGTGTTTCACCTTCATCCCCCTCAGCTGTAGCTTGATTGCCCCCGCAGGATCTGCATGCTTTCTTGCTGCTCGCGCAAAAGAGACTCAGAGGGTTCTTCCCGGGTTGCGCAGCCTCACGCTCCTGCGCGCAGCCTTGCTTCTGCCCTCATTGCGGACTGCCCGGTGCAAGAGGACATGCACTGCCACCTGCGAGACTGTGCAAGACGCAAGCGGCCCGTCCACTGATCCGGCAGGATGTCGCAGCAGAGGCTGGTCAACCCGCACGGACCTCCACAAGATGCGTGCGCGAGGCGACAGCTCGTCCCCCTGGGGTCACCCGTCAATGGTGATGCTACGACAAAGCGTGCAGGAATGCGGTTGCGTGTGATTGCGAAGGCCTCCCCTTCTTCCGAAGCCCTCCTCGCCTCGGTCTCGCAACGCTCGCTCGACGCCGCCGGACCAGCTACACCCTAGGGCCTGGACGTGGTCCTGTTGAACCCGGCGCCCGGAAATCCGAGCACACTTAAGGATGACGCCGTGACCTTTGAGACGCCCGTGACGCCGCGCAACTCGGCCGCGCTCTTTCGCTGGCCTGTCCCGCATTGGACGACGCAGTCACGCAGCGAGCGGCTCGGCGAATCCAAGACGCGCATCATCAGACCGAGGCTCGTGCGCACGAAGTCAGAGAGGGATCGACAGCTCGCGTGGCCCAGCTCCAGAGCTGCGGTTGTTGCGCTTGCCCTAACCGTACGACCGACCGGGTCTCCGCGAGCGAGGGCGCAGTGGGCGACAGAGCGTAGTCCGTACGGGCGCTGCTGGCGGCGGCCGGGCGGAGAGAGTGCGAGGGGACCAAGAGTAACCAGGAGGAGAGGGACTCAGGAGACGCTCTGCTCACTCGCCAGTGCTCGACTTCATTTGCCTCTGGCCGTGTCGGGGACAGGGACCTGCGGTCGTGAGGAAAGAGCGGGACGAGGCCAACCAGGCAGGCCTTCCGGACGAGGGAGGTGTGCCCTTCGCGAGGCCGGAAGGGCTCTGTTTCCCGCGCGCGTTTCTCTCCCTCTTTCCCCCTTCCCCTCCGCTCCCTTCTCGCCGTCCCTGATCAGGCCGTTCGGACGCTCCTCCTCGTCGTCCTCGTCGTCCCCTTCTCCTCGTCTTCTACAACTCTCGCTGCTTTTGTGTGACGCCTCTCGGGACAGCGCCCACGCTGGCTGCCGTCGCGTACCCTCCCCTCGCGCCCCTCTGCGGCGACGACGCCGCCCCTTCGCGCCCACCGTCGATCGACCGCTTCGACGCGCCCTCCCTTGACATGGGGCAGCCGCTCGACCACCATCACCACTTGGTCCAGCAGCAGCAACAGCCCGCCCTCCTCCACGCCCATGCGCTCATCCAGCAGCAGCAGCAGCAACACCACGACGCGGCCGTCTCGCCCCTCGACGGCTCGGCTCACGCGCCCCAGGCCTCGACCTCGACCTCGACGGCGCCTTCGCCCGATCTCAAGCCCGCGCTCGACGACGATGGCAACGCACTGTCGCAGAGCCAGCTCAAGAAACAGCCCGCAAAGCTGTTCCGCTGCACCGGGTTCGGCGACTGTCAGATGACCTTCACCCGCTCAGAGCACCTCGCCCGGCATGTCCGGTGAGTCGCGCAATGTCTCTCTCCCTCTCTCTCGTGTGTAGGAGATTGGCTACGTACTGACGGCACCCCGACACAGAAAACACACGGGCGAGCGGCCGTTCAAGTGCCACTGCGGGCGCGAGTTCTCTCGCCTCGACAACGTCCGCCAGCACGCCGCCACCGTCCACGCGGAACAGGCCGAGCGCAACGCGCAGACCATCGCCGACCTCGTCGCCCTGCACAACCAGCTTTCCGTCTCGACGCAGCTGCGCCAGAAGGAGGCGGGCATGATCCTCCAGGACAGCCCCGGGCCGGAGAAGGGCTCGCGGCGACGCGGGGACGGCGAGGCCAAGCCCAAGAAGCCGTCGGCCAAGAAGAAGCAGACGGCGGCAGAGCGGAAGGCACGCGAGCAGGCCGAGGCGGCTGAGCAGGCGATCGAGCGGCAGAGGGCGGTCGACCAGGAGGCGGCGGTCGCGGCGGCGCAACAGCGCTCGCCACAAGGGCAGGCGAGCCTTGGCGCGCCTCATCAGCAGTCCGCTTTGCCGCATCAGTTGCAGGCTAGCCCGTACGCCTCGCTGTACGGCAGCGTCGCTCGGCCGCCGCAAGCCGCCGCCGGGCTCGGTGGCAGCTACCCACCGTACGGCGCGCCGTCGCCGTACGCCGCTGCCGCACCACCCGCCCTCGGTGCGTACCAGCAGAACGCGTACGCGCACTACTCGTCGCAGCTCGCGGGGCATCCTGTTTACGGCACCGCGATCGCGCCGCCTCCGCCTCACAACGTGTCCTACCTGCCACCGGGCATGGACATGTACGCCGCCGCAGCGAGCTATGCGCCTCCCACCTCTACGAGCAGTCAATCGACGCACGCCTACGCCCCTCCGCCTCCGCCATCGCCTCACGCCCAGTCCGCCGTGACGGCAACCGATCCTCATCACCCTCATGAGCAGCTGCAGCAGTCCTCGAGCGGGCGCTACGGCCCGGCGGGCCATGTCGCATACCCTCCCGCCTCGACGCCGCACCAGTCCGACGCCGGGCAGCTGACGCCGAACAAGATCTCGCTGCCGAGCATCTCTGCGCTCCTCCCCTCGCCGTTTGCGAACGGGCAACAGTCGGTGCAGCAACAGCCGCAGCCGCAGCCGCAGCCGCAGCCGCAGCCGCAGCAGCAGCACCGTGACGCCGGCGCACAGATCGGGCCACCGGGTGGACTCGACGGGCAGCAACAGACGTACTACCCCGCGATGGGCGCCATGTCACAAGGTCGGGCGCCTGCGCACGTTGGCGCGGCTCAGCAGCACACATCGCCGCATCTGCAGCAGCACGGCATCCAGCAACCGTACGGCGCGTACCCGACTGCAGGCGTGAGCGAGCTCGGGTACTCGCCGCAGCAGCAGCAGCAGGGCGTGGCATCGCAGCAAGGCTACGACCCGTACGCACGGCCAAGCAGTACCAACGGGAGCGAGAGGGAGTGTCCGCCTTCGTACGTCGTCGTCTCACCGCACCGCGGCCCCAAATCGAGAGGAGACGAAGACTGACGGCCTGCCCGCGCCTGTGCAGACTCAGCAACGGCTCGTCTTCGACGACCTCGTCGTTCCAGGCGGGCTCGCCGCAGCACCCTCACCTCACTGCGCTGCATCACCCGGCCGCCCAGCCGCACTACTCTCACCTCTACAACCCCTCGGCGGCGGCCCAATCGGCCTACCAGTACGCTCCGCCGCCGCAAGCTCAGCAGGCTACCGCATACCCCTACTCGTCTGCGCAGTACCTTGCCGCAGGACAGCAGTCGTTCGCACTCGGCGCCGCCGCCGCACAGGGCTTCTACGCTCCGAAATACCCGATGCAGCAGCCGCACCTGCATTCGCAGCACGGCGCGTACGCGCGGATGGGCGCACGTGAGGGCGCCGAGCAGCGTGGCGCGTAGTGCGCTGGTTGTGCAGCGCTCCGTGGCGCGACGGGCTCCTCGACCTTTTACTCGCCCTCCTCCCCTCCTCTCTTTCGACTTTCCCCTCGTCCCTCCTCCTCTTGACCTCGACCCGAGACCGCATTCCGCACGTGCTCGAGCCTATCCTGCCATCTTCGCCTGCCCGTGTCCACTGCTCAAGACCAGCTTGATCCCACAACCGCGCTAATGTCTCGCTCCGTTTGTGTGCCCTATAGTCCCCCGTCACCCGTCGCCGCACTTTGTCTTCACTCGCCGCAGTCAGTCAGTCAGTCAGTTAGTCATGTCGTTATCTGTGCCCTCCCTCCGAGTCGTGTTGCAACCACCAGCCGCTTTGACCTCCTCGCCCTGTCCTCGCGCTTCAGGCGCCTTGCCAGCCTGGTCCGCAAGCACGCCGGTCCCTCTCGTCCCCTTCGGCAAGGTACAGCGCTGTCCAAAGTGGAGCCCTCCCGTTCATACACTCCCCCGGTCCCGTCCCTTGCCCCTCTTGCCCGCCCTGACGGAGCCCGCCGTACCGGGTCCGACCACCCCACCCCGCCCGGACGGGCTGCCGACAACAACACTCACTTTTGGCTGCTCTTGGCCTCGTTGCTATATCGCGAGAGTCTTGTGCGCGGCTGATTGGCGCGTTTAAGGTGACAGACGCGAGACGCGCGGCGCTCAGCAAGGACGAGCGAGCTTCCTCGGTGGGTGCGCTGCTTTCGTGCGCCTGTCGAGCTTGCGATACACGCTGTCGAGACACGTGCAACGCCTGCCTCGGTCAGGTAGCCAGCCAACAACAGAGCGGCCACAGCACGCCAGCGCAACGACCGAGACGAACGGTAAGGCGCGGCGACCTGCCCCCGTGCGCTGCAGGTCCCGCCTCTCTCACCTAACTACCCCATGATCCTCCTCAGCCTCCCGACCTCGACCCACTCTCCCGTCTTGGGGTCCCTGAGCCTCCCCGCCCCCCTCGACCCTCCCCCCGCCGCGTCCTCGACCTCCTCCTCGAGCGCGCGCAAGCAGCGGTAGCATCCCACCCAGCCGCTCGGGAGCGCCGTCGGGTTCTCGACCTTGCCACCGTGGACGACGCACTTGCCCCGCGCTTCGACGTCGGCGTCGCCGTCGGCGTTGGCGTCTTTGCTGTCCCCGGCTCTCGCGGGCGGCGGCGCCCGCAGCGCAGGCTGTGCGCCGGCCTTGCGCCCCGCACCGAGGCGGCTCGACGCACCCGCGGGAGAGTACCACCACTCGAGGAGGCGGAAGCCAAAGATGCTGAGCGGGAGGAGGAGCCGGAGCGAGTCGAGCGCGAGGGCGGGCGAGAGGCGGACGAAGCGGCGGAGGATGAGGAGGATGGGAGGGCGGGATGTCGGTGGGGCGTTGCGTGGCGGGGCAAAGATGCGCTGCAGGGGAGTTGGGATCGAGTTGAGGCGTTCCTGTGTCGGGGTGAGGAGAGCAGGGTGAGCGACTTGACCGGGCCTCTGGTAGACGGGGAGAGGAGGAGAGAGCAGACGTACGTAGTCTTCCTGACCCATGCGGCGCACCTCGATACCGAGGATGCGGAACCATGGCCGCCAGTAGGGACTGCGGCCGAAGAGGTGCCGCAGGTTGTACACGAGGAGGAGCAGTTCCCACAGGAGGTGCGCGTGCGGGTACGAGAGCTTGAAGAGCGCTTGGGATGCAAGCTTGACCCTCGTGCGCAGCGAAGGATTGAGGGAAGAGTCGCGCAGGATGGCGAGGGGGGACGAGGCGGACGAGGATGGAGAGGAGAAGAGGTCGGCGTCGACGCCGCCGCCGAGTCGCTCGTACAAGTCCGTTGCCTTGACCTTGAGATAAGGTAGCAAAACCTGTGGACACAGACCGGGAGCGGTCAGCAGGGTGAAGAAGCGGGCCAAAGCCGAGCAAGAGAGCGCGCGCACGAGGAAGACGAGGCTGCCCGTCACCTCTCGGCTCCCAAGCTTGTCGCTCTTGCCCGTGAGTGCAAAGGCCGCCTTTGTGCGCTCCTCCTTTGCGCCCCCGCCTCCACTGCCGAGGACCTTTCTCCGCTTGAGGCCGTAAAACGTCTCGGTGAAGGACCCGCCGTGGGTGACGAGGTAGTGACGCTCGACGAACCACATGGCGAGGGCGAAGAGGCCGTCATGGTGGTTGACGATGCGGAGGAGGTAGCGCGGGTGTCGCTGTGCAAAGACCTGCGTGGTGCGAGCGAGGTGAGCCGGGGTGGGACGACGAGCCGGAAGTGGGGGAGGAGGGGGCGCACCGAGAGGACGTAGCGGACCACGGGGCTGAGGAGGTCTCGCAGCTGGTCTGTTTTCGAACGGCGAGGAGGGTCAGCGCACCCTCCCTTTGAGCAGAAGAGAGCCGGGTGGGGGCTGACCTTGTGCGGCGAGTTCAAAGATGGAGGGGCGGTAAGGGTCTTGGGCGGGCCCGTGTTGTGCGAGGTAGTCCATGCGTGCGTGGGTGTCTGTGAGCGCTGCAGGAGTGCAGCAGGCAAGCGGGCAGAGCGAGTCTTTGAGAGAGAGAGGGAGATGAGAGCAAGCGAGCGAGGGATCGGCCCGGAATTGGAATCGCCGGCGGCCGGCCTGCCCTGCCCTGCCCTGCCTGGACTCAACTCACTCTCCCCCGCTCCCCATCCGCACTCAGTCGCACTGGCCTCTGCTTGCACTCGAGACTCGAGCTACTCGAGACTGAGCTGCCATGGTCGCCCGACTTGCCCGACCCGCGCGCCGGACATTCCGGGCACGCGCCCCTCTGCACGGTCACCTCCGAGTCAGGTCCTCGCTCGCGCCTCCTCGTCTCTTCGTTCCTGCTTGACTGGGCTCCACTCTGCTACTCTGCTGGACCACCTGCTTGCTGCCCTGACCGAGGATCCTAGCTCCGCGCCATGAGTGGCTTCTCGGCGGGCGTCCCTCTCAGCGACGGCCCCCCCGTGCGGTGCGTCCCTCCGTTCCTCCCGAGTCGACTCGTTCCATCTGTTAGGGCACGGCGAGCTGACGACCGCAGAGCGCAACAGGTTGGTGCGCAAGGTCAAGATCACAGGTGCGCAACGCGCTGCACTCTTCCTCCAAAACCTCCCGGAGCTGACCCCGCCCTTTCCGCCTCGCCCGCAGTCACAACCGCAGGTGGGTTGCCTGAAACGAAGCGAGCGATGAGAATCCAAAGCTGACACAACGTCCGCTCCAGACGACCTCATCAAGCGCGACGTTTTCCAGCTCCCCTCGCCCTTCCCGCTCCTCCTCTACTACTCAGCCGCGACCCGCCCGACCGTGTCTGCCCAGCCCTACGCGACAGAGCAGGGCCCAACCCTACCTCAGACTGTGTCGCCGTTCTGGGGCAACACGGCGAGCTTCGAGGTTGAGGTCGAGGAGGGCGTGTGGGGCAGGGTGCGGATTCATGACCGTGCCAAGTGGAACAAGAAGGGACAGGTGCGTCGTCCTTGCGACTCGATGAACCGCACACCACACTGACTCAGCGCTTGTGCAGGGCTACCTGGGCGAGGTGACGCTCGGCAACCTGTGGGAGCTCTTCCCGCGAGACCGCGGCGGCGACGGTGCGCTTCTCGACTCTCTTCCCCTCGCCCCATCGCTGACTCGCGTCGTCAAACCTCCCAGTACAACTTACACGCCCGCTCGAGAAAGGTTCGGGCAATGTCGCCGTCTCGGGCAAGCTCGTCCTGCACCTCCGCTCGGACGATCCGCCCTACATCGCCTCCTCCGCAGCGGCCACGGCTCGACCATCTTTGGCACAGGTCCCGCACCATTCGTCTCAGGCGCACATCGCACGCCCTACCGACGCTGCAACGGCCCGCAACCCGCTCTACGCCGGTGCACAGCAGCCGTCGCTCCCTCTTCGCCTGCGCCAACCCCCGTCCCAAGATCCCTACCGCCCCATCTCGTCGTCTCAGCCGACCACTGTGCACCCTACTTTGCACCACGCGCCTGCGCGTATCGACTCGGGCACGGCCGCCGCCTCGGCGGGGAGCATCCAGCGGCGCCTGACGCTGGCTGAGCACCGTCGCGGCGCCGCGACCGTCATCGGCATCGACGACGCGCTCGATACTGCCAGCGGCGTTGGCATCACGAGCGCTCCCGCTGCAACCGTCGCCGTGACGCAACCCGTGCCGGTGCCTGCGTCCGGGCAGGCAGCAGCCGACGACCCCGACCTCGGCCCGCTGCCCGACGGCTGGGAAGCGCGCGCGAGCCCGACGGGGAGGCCTTACTTTGTCGATCACCGTGAGCGGCGCACGACGTGGCACGACCCGAGGAAGGCGCTCGCGCGCGCGAGGGAGCGCGCGAGGAGGGCCGTGATGGCTGCTGCTGGAGCGGGAGCGGCGGGGGCAGCGGATGCGGAGGCGACGAGCTCGAGCTCGAGTGGGAGTGTCGCGCTGTCGACGCTGCCGGCGGAGGCGGCGCCGCAGGGGCCAGCGACGACCGAGCTGGACGTCTCGGATGAACAGCTGGGACCGTTGCCGTCGGGATGGGAGCGGCGGACGACTCCTTCGTACGCGGCGCTCTTTCTAGTGTGCGCGACGGGTCGCTGACACTGGCGTTTCGCAGGAGTGGGAGGGCCTACTTCGTCGACCACAACGTGCGTGGGTTTCCTCCTTGTGGCCGTGGGTGCGCGCGCACGCTCACGTCGCCTGCTGGAATAGACCAAGACGACATCGTGGGACGATCCGCGCCTGCCGTCGTCGAGCGCCGAGGGCGACCAGTCGAAGCGTGCCTTCCGACGCAAGCTCGTTCGTCCCTGCCTTGCCTCTCTCATCTCCGCCCTCCCTACCTGACGCCTTCCGCACAGATCTACTTCCGGTCGCAGCCCGCCCTGCGTCCACCCGGTGGAGGCTGTCGCGTCATCGTGCGGCGGGACCACCTCTTCGAGGACGCCTTCGCCGAGGTGATGAAGTACCCCGGCGAGGAACTGCGCAAGAGGCTCATGGTCTCGTTCAAGAACGAGGAAGGCGTCGACTTTGGCGGCGTGTCGAGGTGCGTCGCTTTGCTAATGCGTCGAGAAGGAGAGGGCAAGTGCGCAGGGCTGACGAGTCGGCGCACACAGGGAGTTCTTCTTCATCCTCTCGCACGAGATCTTCAACCCGAGCTACTGCCTCTTCGAACCGGTGAGCGGCGCTGACCCACGAGTACGAGCGAGCGAGTGGCTGATGCCCGGCCTCCTCGCCTCCTCGCCGCGTCCTGCAGACGGAGAAGACGAGCTACACCCTGCAGGTCAACCCAAACAGCAGCATCAACGAGGACCACCTCGCGTACTGTGAGCACCCTCGCTCTGAGCCAATTGCGCCCGCGCTAACCCGCTCGCGCCTGCAGTCCAGTTCGTTGGACGCTGCGTCGGTCTGGCCATCTTTCACCGCCGCTTCCTCGACGTTCACTTCTCGACGGCAATCTACAAGACGTGTCTCGGGCGCACGATTGGCCTCGAGGACATGGCCGTCGTCGACCAACAACTGTTCCAGTCCCTCACCTGGATGAGCGAGAACGACATCACGGACGTGATCGACCACCTCGACTTTACGGCGCAGCATGAGTCGTTCGGCACCCTCGAGACGACCGAGCTCGTGTCCGGTGGCGCCGATATCCCCGTCACGGAGGCCAACAAACACGAGTACATCCAGCTCTTGTGCCAGCACCGCCTGCGGGGACGAGTCGAGCAGCAGCTCGAGGCGTTCAAGACGGGGTTGGGCGAGATCGTTCCGCTCGAGGAGCTGCAGGTCTTTGACGAGAAGGAGTTCGAGGTGCGTCGTTCCTTCCAAGGTTGCGCGCGTTGGGCACGCGGGCTTCCTGCGTGCCTCACCCTCTCTGCCGGCTTGCGGGTCGTCACGCGCTGGCACTGCATGCCTCCTCCTCTCTGCTGATCAATGTGGCTGCTCTCGCACAGCTGATTGTGTCGGGTGTCAGCGAGCTCGATCTCAAGGACTGGGAGGCGCACACCGACTACCGGGGCTACACCAGGGATGACCAGGTCGTGCGGTGGTTCTGGCAGGTGCGCTCCCTTCTCTCGTCGCTCTCGTCACCTCCGACGCAGTCAGTTGAACAGCGCGAGGCGGCTGCGCAGGTCGTCGGCTCGTGGGACCTCGAGAAGAAGGCTCGCCTGCTCCAGTTCACGACGGGGACGAGCCGCGTACCCGTCAACGGCTTCAAGGACCTGCAGGGCTCAGACGGTGCGTCCTGCTTGCTTCTGCGGCCAGTGACCCCATCGTCGAGGGCGGCGTGTCCTCGACGCGAGCTGACCCGAGATGCCTCCGCAGGCCCGCGCCGCTTCACCATCGAAAAGTCGGGCGAGATCACACAACTACCCAAGAGCCATACCTGCTTCAACAGGATCGAGACGCCCCCGTACCCGACGTACGAGATGCTCGAGCAGAAGCTCACGTTCGCCATCGAGAACACGATGGGCTTTGCGCTCGAGTAGGGCGTCTCTCCCGTGCCCATGTCCTTCTCCTACCTTGTGTGCGCTCCTTTCGTCGTTACCTGCTCCTCCCTTTTGGTATCCAAGTCGTCGAAATGTTATCCTCGGGTCTTGCGAGCCGTTCGGCATCGTTTGCGCGACTCGACCGCCTGTCTCCCTCTCTCCGTCCCTCTCTCTCGTTCGCTTTGCTTGCTTTAAGTCTGCACAGCGTGCGTCATCTTGAAAGGTAGCCTTCTCGCAATTGACTAAAGTGCAAGGCATCGTGTGGTCGGCCCCCCTTCCCCTGCCCAGCTTGCCGTCAACGCTTTGATCCGCCGTGCCGCAGGACTCGAGAGAGGAGGCTGATCTGTGGTCTAGTCCTTTCCAAAAGAACCCCTTCAGCGCTGTGTCGTGGTACAGCCTCTTGCTCACGGGCCGAGAAAGGACACGGGCCTTCGCACCGCTCGGACCCTCCGGTGCCGTGCGAGGCCCGCTTCCCGATTGACCTTGTACCAGTGAGGCTCCGCAGGAGTCTTGGCAGCTCCAACCGCGCAGAGCCTGCGTTCCCACACGGCATGACGAGGCGGGAACAACGGACCACGGGATGGTGCGCCGGGCGAGCGACGATGCCGCGGCGGCTGGTGCGCCGGTCGAAGCTCGACTCGCCGTCGTCCTTCCCGTGCCGAGCGTACGAACGACTGCCTCGCCAGCTTCTCGGCAGACAAGCAGAGGTCGTCCGGGGAGCCCGTCCTGCAGCTCGACTCGCCGGCGCGCGACTCGCAACGCGAGGTACGGGAAACACCGGCTCGCGAGGCGTCGGCTCTCCCGGCGCAGCTTGGATTGATTGAGGCTCGTCGTACACGAGCTCTCCCGGAGGCGCTGCTCAGACTGTCGAAATTGCGACTCGCCCCCTTCCTTGCAGATCGCTGGCTGGGCGGCATCGCACCGCGAGTTTCCGTTCTCCCCGAGAAGTTCAGCTCCCCCGCTGGCCCGGACCTCTGCGAAGGAGCCGCGGCGGACGAGAACGAACGAGACCGCTCAGAGATTGCGAGGCCGACATCGGACGATCGCGTGCACGGGCCTCTCACGCTTCTCGCGCTTGTCTCGCTTTTCGAGCTGCGGGTCCGACGGCCCGACTGAGCCGACGCCGGATCCGCCCCACGCGCGCCCACTTCCGGTTCGCGCACTGGTGGAGGCGCCAAGGGGGAAGCAGCAAAGTGCGGCAAGGCGGACCTTCTCAAGCTGTCCTCGCGAGTCGGCCTCTTGCTCTCGGACCGTCAAAGCTCGTCACAGGTCGTCTCGGGGTCGGGAGAAGAAGCGGAATCCACTCACGGCGCGTCCCACTTTCCTGGGCCCCGAAGCGAAGCTCAAGGCAGAGTCGACTTGGAGGCGGCATCGCGGGCTCCATCAGTTGCACTCCGTCGCCCGGCCCTGCAGATCTGGCGCAAGGCACGCGCGTAGGCTCGAGCGCCCCCAACGAGGGAAGCACAGACCGCGACCCGTGGCGCGGAAACTTGGCGCCACGCACGCAGGCGGCCTCGATCACACATTGCTCTGTGCTCTCTGGCTCGCTGAGCGAGATGGCATCGTTCGCCGTCTCTCGTGCACGGCGCGCGAAGGAAGCTGAGCCTGGCTTGCGAAGGTCAAACTGGGCCAAGTTCAGGGGGCAAGTGACGCGGGCCGCCGGGAGAGACTCGGCCGTCCCCAGACTCGGGAGTCGGAAATTGAGCCTAGGAGCGATGCGGGACGAAAGGGCGGGGAATCGACATGGGGCTGCGGTAACGGCGTGGAGGAGGGGAAGAAGGAAGGGGGCGCGGCGCGGGGGGTGGGAGTCGTGTGAAGGGCTCGAGGAGACGCGCGCCGTTTGCGACAGCTGTGCAATAGCTTCCTTGCATCACAGCTGCGCCCACGCTCGTTGAGCGGCTCGTCGACGAGGTCAAAGCCGCACTGCACGCGCGCGGACCCTTGGCCGCGACATCCCAGACGAGCGAGGCAGCGCGCGCGCGGACCTTTTCGCCTCTTCGTCCCCTCGTCGTCCACCTCTACAGGTCCTGTACGCGTTTCTTAAAAGGCGGCAAATCGCGCCGACAGTCGCCCCCATCCTTTTGAGGAAGAAGGAGCCCAAGTCCCCCGCCCCCGCCCCCCCTGGAGGTGTGCGTGCCCTTGGCCCCCCGCCGGCCCCCCCCGCCGCCAACTCTGCGATCGCGGGCCTGTCACTCCAGTTCCTCTCTCTCTCCGCCTCTCGCGTCTGCGTTTTCGCCCTCTCCCGTGTCTGCGCGTCTGCCGGCTGGACAACACAGCAGCTACAGCAGCCAAGGTCACAGTCCAACGACAGCCTGCGCCGTCGAGTGGTAAGCCCGCTCTCTCCCCCCTGCCCTTTGCCGCGCGACTCGCTTCGCCCATGGTGCTTCCCCAAGCTCGCGTCCGCTCACCCTCGCGTCGCCCCGCACTGCCCGCATCTCCCCTCGCTCGACCTCCTCCGACCCGCTCCCACCCACCCACAGCCACAGCCAGCTCTCCATCTCGCGAGACGCGTTCGACCGCGAGCGAAGCGACTCGGTGGCCGAACTCGAACCCAACCCGTGCGTCGACCGTTTTTCCCCCTCGGACCGCTCGTTTGACCGCGTGGGGGGCTCGAGGCACTCTCGATGGAGCTGCTCCGTCGTGGTGCAAGCCGGCGCGAGGCCGTCGTCGCTCGCGTTCGAGCTCGATGTGCTCTGCGCCAGGGTGCGGGGTTTGGCCCAGCTTGCCGTCTGCGAGCCTCAGCTCGCTCGGTCTGTCAGGGGAGGATCCAGCCTCGGCATGACCACCCAATAACTGCCTCCAGCCACCGGCCGCGGACGCCTCAGAGAGCTGACCACCCTTGGTACTCGTCTCTGTCCCCTCCCCCTTGCGTGCATGCAGACTCAGCACCGCCCACTCGCTCGCACTATCACCTCCGAGCTGCTGCGGGTCGTCCCTTTTCCGCGTTCGGGAACGGTGTTCTGAATCCTACCAGGACATTGTGCGTGCTTCTCTCTCGCATTCCTCGCGAGATCCGAGGTTCGCCCGCTGACGCGAGACGTACGCGCTCTCCCCCCATTCCAGACCTGCTGCCTCGGCCACACCTCTTCTGTCTCGCGGCATGCCCTACGTTGGACCGCCGTCGTCCAGTTCCCCCGTCGCGACCATGGCCTTCGCCCAGGCGCCTCACCACCACCACTTCCACCACGCTCCTTCACCCGCCGTCGCCGCTGCCGCCGCGCCTCGGGCAGAGCAGAAGCGGCCCGCACGGCATCACCACCGCTCGCACTCGTCCGACCCGATTGCGAGCACGAGCAGCTTCATCTTTGTTCAGCCGGCGACGCCGGACGACAAAGGGGCCGGCCGCCGCGCCCACTCGTGGATGAGCTCGCCCGCCGCGAGTGGCAGCGGCTCAGGGTCTGCCGCCAGTGGACGCAGCGACGGGTCGACGTCGCCCGGTGGGCCCACATACAACAGCTTGCCTAGGCAGCAGCGGCGAATGCGGCTCACGGCGCTCACGCCGGCGGCCGTCTCGGCCAGTGGCCGCCCGGCGAGCCCCGGACCGTCGTCCCAGGACGAGTCTTCGGACAACGCGCGAGCAGGCTCGCCGCGCTCGAGTTCGCCCGGCATGACGACGCCGACCAGCGCGGGGCAGACGACACCACGAGCCGCGGCGCCGACGGGCAGCGCCGTCTTTGACAACGCCTTCCCCTTTGGCCAGTCGGCATCCGCCTCTGCCTCGTCGTCGTCTCTGCCGTCACCGTCACTTTCAGACGACAACATGGTCGCCAAGCCGGCCCTTATGGTGCGCAAGAAGAGCGGCGAGCTCGTCCGCCCGTCGCTCAAGGCCGACACGTCGCGGCAAGACTTCTCCAAGCCCCGGTCAGCCCCTGCGACGCCCGTCTGCCCCAAATACGTCCACTTCGACACCCAGCTCGAGCACGTCAAGCACTTCCTCGCGCAGCAGCGCCCGGCGGCCGTCTCGAGGACGGGCAGCCCGATCGAGACCGAGACCGAGGACGAGCCCGAGTCGTTCCCGTTCCCGGCCATGGCGCGCGCTCAGGCCGGCACGCTCAAGCTCGTGCTGCCCAATTTCCCTACCCAGTCGCGCCTCGAGCGCGACGCCTTCGTCGAGTCGCTCACGTTGACGCCTGACGGCAAGGCGATTCGCGGCATCGTGCGCGTGCGCAACCTCGCGTTCGAGAAGTGGGTCGCCGTGCGCTTCACGCTCGACCATTGGCAGACGGTGAGCGAAGTGTCGGGCGAGCACCACGAGTCGATCCCGGGGGGCCAAGCCGACCGGTTCGTCTTCACCATCCGCCTCCAAGACCTCCTCGCCCACATCGACTCCAAGGTCATGTACCTCGCCGTGCGCTACACGGTCGGAGGGCGCGAGATCTGGGACAACAACGACGGCCAAAACTACCGCGTCGAGTTCAAGCGCATGCCGCTCGCGCCCGCCGCGGCGGCTGCCGCGCGCGCCGGTGCAGCGGCGGCTGCGGCTGCGCAGCGCAAGACGGCTTGGAGCGTGACGAACGCGGGGCAGGCGGCGGACCGCATGGCCGACCTGAGGCGCGAGCTCGACCGCCTCGTGCGCGACGACGCGTTTGACGACGACGACGAGGCCGGCCCGACCGACTCGTTCGCGACGGCGTCGCACAACTCGCTCGGACTGCCGCAGGGCAGGATGCTCCGTCTCGGGTTCGGGCCAGAGTCGCGCAGCTACTCGGAGACGCACGTCGGCGGCGGGAGCAGCGGGCGCGGCGAGGGCCCGTCGGCGAGCCTCAGCGGGCGCTACGACTTTGGCAACTCGCTCAAGATGTTTACGTCGGGCGGCGGAGGTGCCGGTGCGAGTGCGCAGGCGGGCGCTGGGTCGTCGGCGGCCAAGGCGGGCGGCATGAAGGAGCGCAAGGCGAGCCCGAGGTTCCCGACCGGATCGCTGCAGGACCCTGTACGTCTCCCCCTCCAGCTCTCTTCTTCTTCACAGTGCGATCGCTGACGTTGCTCGCGAGCGACTTTGGCAGGCTACGGCGCAGCCCTTCTTCGACCCTGTCTCGACCTCGCCTCAACGCCCGCGCGCTCCGCCTCTGCCGAACCTCTCTCCTCCCCAGCAGCCGGGTCTCCAGCTCATCAACGGCCACCCGGCCACCATCTACGACCCGTCCCTCTCCGCTCCCGTCAACTCGCACCGTCCGCACGCCTCCGAGTCCCACGAGGACTCGCGCGCGGCTCTGCGGCCCGACTTTGGCGCGTCGAGCACGAGTGCCGTCAAGAGCAAGGCGTACTTTTCGCCGACGCTCCCCTCGGCGCCGATTCGCCCGCACAGCCCCTTGCAGCCGCCGACGGGCTACTTTTACGGCGGGNGTACCTCCCGTTGCAGGACTCGACGACGTACGGCGGGTTATCGTCGTCGCACACCCGCTTCAACACGTACCCGGGCCAGCACGGCGCCACGTCCCCGACGGCGCACGGCCTCAGCGTCTCGTCCCCGCGCGGCTCGTCGTTCTCGCCGCTCGTCCCGCCCGCGTTCCGCGAAGGCCGCGGGCGCAACTCGCCCTTCTCGTCGCCGGCGCCGTCACCACCGACAGGCCAGTCGCCCGCGGGCTCGCCCCCGCAGAGTTCGTCGCCGCTGCCTCAGGTGGGCGGCGGAGGTGCCGCGGGGCGCAGGCTGCGCAGTCCGCCGCCGTCCGAGCGCACCACGAGCGCCGAGACGAGCGACGCCGACGAGGCGGGAGGGCACCCGTGGAGCCCGGCGACCGACTCGACGAGCTCGACCTTGTCGAGCTCGTCGTCGCTCGCGTCCATTTCGACCCTGCGCCACGGGCATGGCCGGCGCGGCGACAGCGAGTCGTCGACGGCGAGCAGCGTGCTGAGCAGCCCCGAAAGCGACGCGACGAGCGTCGGGCCCGACAGCCCCAACTTTGCGAGCGGCGGGCCGGGGACCAAGGCCGGCTCGATGACGCGGCCGAGCAACGCGCTCGAGTTTAGCAACTTCCTCGACCGGTACCGCTTCCACCTCGGGTCGGCGGGCGCGGCCGCCTCGTCTGGGGCGCCCAACGGCAACGTCAACGGCAACGGCAACGGCGGTGGTCCGCCCAGCGCGGGCTTCGTCTCGCCCTCGTCGCAGCAGACGGGCTTCTTCAACTTTGCGGCCGCGTCGCCCGTCGGGACCGCGAGTCCCGCGGGTGCGCCCTCGTCGCCGTCGTCGGTGACCGAGTCGGGGCTCGACTCGAACTCGTCGACGCCGCAGAGGCTGTCGCCGCTCGCTGGCGCCGTCCCGAGCAGCGCTCCCCCTCCCGCTCCCGCGGCGCTCGTCTCTTGAGTGTGCGCGCGTCAGCCTCGTACAGTTCCCACTTCGCACCCACCGACCCGCACAGTTCCCCTCCGTCTACGCTATATCCCGCCTTAAAAGCTCTCCCTCCCTCTCTCCTCCCCTCTCGCGCTTCGTCCCCCACCGCTTCAGTCAGGTCCTCCAGGTCGTTCCGTCCCCCTTTTTCATCCGCCAGTGCATCATCCTCGTCTCTCTTGGGTCTCGTCTCCTCAGTGTATCCCCCCCCTCGTGATTCGTCGTCTCGATCCTCCTCCTCGTTCCAGACCTCCCGCTCTCTGGCTAGCTCCGTCTCTTTACCCGCACATGATTCCCCTCCCGTCCCGCCCGCCCCCCTCTTCGCGCTCTGCGACGCCGTGCATACTTGCCCTGTCACGATGCCGTTATGTGCCCGTCTTGCACGTCTCTTGTTTCGGAGAGAAGCACAGCACGAGAATGGCTCGTTTGCAGCGAGGTCGAGAGAATCAATGGGAGGCACGGCCGAGCGGCTACAGCCTCCCGGCAGAGTCGCCCTCCGCTGCAGCCGCACCCTCGTCGCCGACCCAGCGCCACCCGTCGTCCCACCCAGCAGGGACACCCCCCGCGCCCTCCTCCTCCTCCTCGTCCTCGTCCTCCCTCCCCCGCGCCGTCCCACCTCCTTGACCCAGACGCGTGCGGGGCACGCGCTCGACGCGACCGTCGTCGAGGAGTTTGGCGAGGTGGAGCAGGAGCGAGTGGGTCGCGGCGGGGTGGAGAGAGGGCGGGAGGGAGGGCGGGTAGATGTGGGTTACGAGGCTGCGGAGGGGGGTGTGGGGGCCGGGGGTTGGGTCAGCAGCGAGGCGCGCGCGAGGGAGAGAGAGAGAGAGAGAGAGAGAGAGAGAGAGAGAGAGAGAGAGAGAGAGAGAGAGAGAGA
>SOZI01000059.1:0-93614 GCA_006352295.1 Rhodotorula diobovata | reverse complement strand
GAGAGAGAGAGAGAGAGAGAGAGAGAGAGAGAGAGAGAGAGAGAGAGAGAGAGAGAGGCAAGCGACGCACTGTCCCGCCGTGACGGCCTCTCGCGCCTCTCGCGCCCTCAGCGCCTCGACGACCTGCGCCTCCCTCTCCTCCCGGTGCCCCCTGTACTCGCGCACTTTGTCCGCCGCGTCGTCGCACACGGGTCCGTGCCCCGGGTACAGCGGGACCTTGGCGGCGGCGCCGGCGCCGGATCCGGGCGGAGGGGGAGGGAGGGGCGGAGGGGGAGGGAGGAGGGCAGAGAGGGATGAGAGGGACGACATGTAGGCTGAGAGGGACGAGAAGATCGAGGACCCGTGCCCGAGGACCGTGTCTGCTGTGAAGAGCGCGAGCGGGGGAGAGGAGGAGGAGGAGGCGGACGACGAGGCCGACGAGCGCAGGACGAGGCAGATCGAGTCGCTCGTGTGCCCCGGGGTGTGCACCACCTCGAGCTCGACGCCTGCGCCCGCCTCTCCACCTGCCTCTCCCTGACTCGGCCCGACGAGGAAGCGCTGCCCCGCCGCGAGGGGCCTCAGCGCGCCCGCCCCGCCGGCCCCGCGAGGCTCGACCCACCCTCCTCGCAGCGCAGCGACGAGCCCTTGCTCAATCTCGGCGTCCTTGCCCTCTTCGGGGGCCCACGCATCGCCGCCGCCACCTCCAGAAGGCGCCGCGCAGGGGAACTTCCACACCCTCGGCGGCGAGCTGGCCGCCCCCTCCCCCTTCCACGCGCCCGCAAGCGCCTCAAGCACGCCCCCGACCGCCCTGACATGGTCGGCGTGCCAGTGCGTCAAGACGACGTCGCTGATGCGGGCGGGCTGCGCCGGGTGGTTGGCGAGCGCCGCGAGCAGGTGCGACGTGTACTGCTCGAGGGCCGGGGCGGCGAGGTGGGAGGCGGACGAGGGCCCGGTGGTGTCGACTAGGAGGAGCGAGGAAGAGAGCGGGTGCTGTGGCGTGGGGAGGGAGAGAGCGGGGGCGGGTTGGGAAGGTCAGGTTGGGGAGGGGGGCGGGTGCCGCGCGGCGCGAAGGGGGAGGAGAGGGCCGCGTACGTGCACGAGGTACGAGTTGGTGCCCTGGAGGGTGAACTTGCCCGGGTTCTGGTCGATGCAAGGGACGCCGCGTCGGGCTGCATCAGCGGCGGTCGCTCACAAGTGGAGCCTCCGAGGAAGGAGCCGGTCGTTGGTGCAAGCGACTGACCTGGCCGAGGATGCGGGTGACGTAGGGGGACAGCTGTCGTCGTCACGCTAAAGGTAGTCAGCGAGGCGGTACCGTGAGAGTGGAGGAGGAGGAGGAGGACGAGGCGGACCTGAGCGACGGGTTCGAGGGCGGCGAGGGACGCCATGTCGCGTGCGGCGTGGACGCGGGCAGGTCGGGTCGAGGGCAGTGGGGCAGGACGGCGTACACGCGCCAGGTGAGAGGAGAGCAGAGCCAGCTGGGAGAGAAGCCGGAGTGGGCCGGTGAGCCGGAATCAAGGCGCGACTGGCCTTGAAGTGGGGAGAGGGGGAGGGCGAAGGCGGGGGAAGCGCAGGGCTGAACCAGGTGGGGTCAAGGGGCAGTACAGTGGCTCGTGAATGCGCAAACAGTTCCTCTCGACCTGAACGTGACAGCGCGCCGTGAGGGCGGGGAGCCAATTAAACCCTCGGCAGCCCTCGAAGGCGACCATCCTCGTCCCAGGCTCTTGCACCTCTCCCAGCTCGCCTGTGGCTACGCCTGCACGCCCTCGACCTCAGCAAGCGACAGTCCACGAACCGCCGCGACGCCCGCCTCCCCGGTTGTCGCCCCGCGCCATCTCGCCTCTGTGCCTCGTCTCGACCTGGGCCACTTTGAGCCACACACACCTCAGCCTCGAGGCAAACGTGCGTCACACAGTCTGGCACTCTCGCTACGAGCCGCAGCGAGCTCTCGCCGCGGTCCACCCTCGCGTGAGATCGCTGACGCACCTCCTCTGTGCGCCCCCAAGCAGCCGCCGCCGCACCGCCGCCATGAACCCCTCGCGCCCCTTGCACCAAGCAGCAGCAGCAGCAACAGCAGCGTCCACCTCGGCAGCCTCAGCAGCGCGCGCCACGACCCCCGCCACGACCCCGCGTCCCCGCCGGCGCGTCCGCCCACCGCCCCCCTCGTCGACCTCGACCACCACGACCACCTCCAGCCTCGTCCCGCCCTCGCGGGACCTCATCGGGCCCCCCTGCCCGCTCTCCAACCTCCGCCCAGTGTACTACGCCCCGCTGTTCCCCTCCCTCCACGCCGGCGCGTCCCCCTCGTCCTCGCTCGGCCCGCCCTCGTCCCGCCCACACCCGTACTCGCTCGCCGAGTTCCCCACCACCTCCACCTCGTCGTCGGCGTCTCTCCCCCCCGGCCGGCGCGCGCGGCTCGAGTCCCTGCGGCGGCACCTCGCCGAGAAGGACCTCGCGTGGAGGCTGACGCGGTACCGCCTCGACGCCTTCAACCAGGCCTTTTGGAGCCGGCAGAACGCGCGCTTCCTCCGCGCGCGGGACGAGTTCCTCGCGCGCCACGGGGCGCGCGCCCCCGACGAGGAAGCCGGCGGGGAGGAGGTGTTCCCGCCGGGTCCGAGCGCCGCCCTGAGGGACGAGCGCGGCGGCGCGTCCGACGTCGACCTGGCCCAGTTCTACAAGGCGTACCTCGAGGAGACCAAGGGCGAGTACGCGCGGTACAACACGCAGCTGTGGCGGCTCCAGGGGGCCATGCTGTGGCCTGCGCTCAAGGCCGTCGCGAGGGAGTGGAGGTGGCGGTGGGAGTGCTGGAGGGCTGGCGTGCGCGACGTCTAGTGCTGGTGTTACCCGCGGGCCTCGCTCTGCCTCTCTTCTTGCCGGATGCGCAGTTCGTCGGTGGACAGAGACAACACGGACGGCAGGGTTACACGAGCTTCTATGCGAGGGCAGGGATGGGAACGACGAGGACATGCAAAGCGAGCGAGAGAGCGAGCGAGACGGGGTGTCCACAGGCGATGATATGAAAGAGAGACAGCGAGCCTCCCTCACGCCGTGAGGCCGCGCTGGTCGGCCGTCGAGAGGCACTGCTGCACGACCGAGAGGAGGTGGCTATTCTCGAGGGCGGCTGCGCACGCGCGGGGGAGGGGGAGGAGCGAGCTGCGTGAGCGAGGACGGGGTCTCGAGACGGGACCGACGGGAGACAGGGGCCGAACGAAGGCGAGTGAGACGAACCTGCGACGCGCTCCTTGTCGTTGAGCTGCTTGTTGACTGCGGGTCACCCGGCGAGCGTCAGTTACCCGCCAGCGAGTGGGAGACGACGCGGGCGCTTGCGCGGGCGCACCTGCGTTCTCGCTCTGGTGCGTGCCCTGCTTGACCTTGATGTCGACCTTGAAGCGCTCTGGCAGACTGCGGAGGAGCCTCACGCGGAGGGACAGGCCTGCGCGTCGTCCCAGCTGGCCCAGTCAGGGCTGCGGTCGTCACAGAGGAAAGGGGAAGAGGGTCTGGACGCACCGATGAGGGTCGCCATGGAGCAGTGCGGGATGGTCGGGGTGAACTCGACCAGGACCGAGGGGCGGGCGCCCTGGCGGACCGTGATCTGCGGGGCCGAGACGACGGCGAGTTGCTCGAGCGTGAGCGGGTGCTCTGGGTCCGAGATGGATCGGATGAGGTCTGTGCCAGTGCGGGTGTCAGTGTGTGGGTGTGCGTGGTGTCGGGAGGAGGTGGGCGCCACCCGTCGCGGGAGGCGAGGGGGGAGGCGGCGACGGACCAAAGATCTCGTCCTGGTCGATGCAGTCCTCGATGTCGGGGTTGTTGATGCCGTCGAGGGTGACGTCGTCGAGGCTGTCCCAGGCGTGTGGGTGCTCGAGTTGTCTCTGGAGGCGGTCCCAGTGGTCGAGGTTGTCGTCGAGGTCGAGGTCGGCGAGGCGGGTGCGGCGGGTGGGCCCCGTGGCCGAGGCGTGGATGGTTGGGTTGGCGTTGTCCGGGCCGGATGCAGACATGGCTTGCACGGGTCCAGCAGAGTGTGAGAGGGAGGAAGGGAGTCGACGAGTCAGCCTCATCGCCTCGCCTCGCGCTCGGTGGAACCGCGTCTCGCCCTCGAGACCAGTGCCCGCGTGACATGCGCATGTACCCCCTGACAGCCACCACAGTGCCATGACCGACACTCGGTCGCTCACCGTCCACACCTGGAACCCACCGGGCTCCCGCCCCGCTCTCGACGACCCGAATCTCCTCGCGCGCCGCTCCCTCGCCGCCACGCAGCTCGTAAAGTCGCTCCTGGACCCTCCTGCCACCTCTTGCTCGGTCCACTTCCACCCGCTGGACCCACCCCTCGAACCCCTCCGTGCGCTCCTCATCCCCTCTCTCCCTGGTTTTGACCTCGTCGAGTTGACCTTGTCCCCGCCCTCGAGCAGCGCACACAAAGGCCTACACCTCGGCCCTTCCCGCCTCCATCTCTCCCCGCTCACTCCGAGCTTCCACGACCGCCCTCCAAGCTCCCACCCCCGCCCCGGCCCCCTCGGACCCGCGCACCCTCCCCCCCTTCTCACACTGGCTCCCCCCACTTCCCCCGCCGCCCCCAAACCGGCGCCGCTCCTCCCCCATCCCCGTCCCCGTCGCCGCAGTCCCGACCCAGCCCCCGACCCAAGGCATCCTCAAGAAGGCCCGCACAGGCATCGCCGGCCCGTGGGGCGACGACGGGCCCGCCCCGGGGCCCTCGAGCAAGAGGGTGCGCGTCGAGAGCCCGAGGACCAGCGACAGGCGGCGCGAGGGCGCCCCGGTGCTCGACGATGCGCGGGAGGGGCGCGAGGGCAAGACGGTGAAGGGGGCGAGGCAACTCGTCCCGCCGACGCCGCCTGCTGTCGCGCAGGACGAGCACGAGCCGGACGAGCCAGAGCCTGAGCGCCCGGACCTTGCGCGCTCGGCGATCCAGCGCTGCATCCCCTACGTGCGTGTTTTCTCCCCTCTCTCGCAGCTGGCGCTCTCCCTCGCCTCGTAGCACTCCCCCGTCGCGCGTGCATACGTACGCAGCAGCTGATCCACGCGCGAGCCGACGCCCCCTCCCCCTCCCACAGCCCTATGCGCACCCCGTCCGCGCGCCCAAAGCGGGCGAGGCGCCCAACCCCGCGCGTCAACACCCCGCGAGGGTCCTCCACTCGTTCGTCGACCCGGCGTGGCGCCCCTCGTCCTCCTCCTCCTCCTCCGTCGGTCGCACGGCGTCGTCCGCGCTCGGTTCAACGCAGACGCAGACGCAGCCGCAGGGCACGGGCAGCGCGCTCCCGCTCGACTCGCGCCAGACGCTCGAGGCGCTCGCGCCCGGGCGGCGCGGCGCGTGGCTCCTCCCCATCTCGGGGCCTCTCCCTCCTCTCTCTCCCTCCTCCTCCCCCGCCTCCGCACCGCACCCCGCCCCCGCGCCCTCCCCCCCCGCGTACTTCTCCCGCGCGCCGCCCCGCCCCCAGCGCCAGAAGATGGGAGGAGACGCCGCGCGCGGCGGGACGCGCCGCCTCGAGTGGACGGACGAGCGGCTCGGCGCCGTGTGGGAGCTTGTCGGGCGGCTGGGCGGCGGCGGTGCGGGCGGGCGGGGCGAGTGGGGGGGCGTGAGGGGCTCGGGGTGGTTCCCTGCTTGTGGTCCCCAGGGGGAGACGGAGCGAGGGGGAGAGGGAGAGGGAGAGGGAGACGACGAGGAAGGGGGGGAGTGGCCCGCCCTGCTCCGCATCGCGTGCCCCGCCCACTTGGCGCTCGCGCTCCGCGGGCTGTTGGGGCAGGTCAGCGTCCGGGCCATGGCGCCTCGGCCGCGGGGCGCCGCGAGAGGCGCCGACAGAGGAGACGACGAGGTGGCTGACGACGACAAGTTCCTCAAGGGGAGGGCGCTCCTCTGGGTCGATGAAGAGGGGAGGGAGGTGCTCATTGCGTGAGCGTGCGCGAGGGGGCTCCGGTCGTGCGAGAGCCGCTTTTTCCACTCTGTGGTTGTTGTTGTTGTTGTTGCCTTGCTGTGCCAGTCAGTCGCTTGCTCTCTCACGTTCACGTGGTGCGTGGCTCGCCCGCCGCACACTGAGAGAGCGCGCACGATCCGAGACGTTGCACGCCCGCGCGCACTGCCGCACCTAGTACCTCCCGCCACCCCCTCCCCCTCCCCCTCCTCCTCCGTACCCGCCCCCTCCGCCTCCCCCGTAGCCCCTTCCTCCCCCTCCCCCTCCCGGGCCCGCCCCCGCACGGCCAAAGTCGCTCGGCGGGCCAAAGCCCGGCGGGAGCGGCGCCCGCTGCTGCTGCTGGGGCGGTCCTCGCCCAAAGCCCGGGATCGGGGCCGCCCCTCCTCCTCCCCCTCCTCCTCCTCCTCCTCCTCCGACCGCACCGCCCGCGGCGGCGCCGTTCATGCCCATGCCCATGCCGGGGGGAGGAGGGTACCCCATCCCTGGCGGCGGCGGCGGCGGCGGCGGGCCGTTGATCCCCACAGGCGGAGGCGGGCGCATCACCCCCATGCCCATGCCCATGCCGGGCAGAGGCCCACCCCCACCCCCGCCCATGCCGGGTGGCGGCGCACCGCCGCGGTGGGCAAAGTTGGGGACGCTGCCGGCGAAGCCGCGCTGCGGCTGGTGCTGGAAGCCGGGGAGGGCCGGACGGTCGTCGTCTGCGCCGCGCGCGAAAGGCGCCGAGGCGGCGGGGTCAGCACGTGCGGGAGAGGAGGCGGGAGGGAAGGGAAGGGAAGGAGAGCAGAGGTGCGCACCGTCGCCCCCCCTCTGCGGCGGACCTCCTCCTCCGCCCATGCCCATACCCCCCACGTGGCCCATCTGCAGCTCGCCCTCAACGGCCCTCTCCCGCCCGACATGAAACCTGTCCATCTTGGTCCTCGTCCCCGGCCGCGCGCGGCTCCAGAACCGCGTCGTGTGGTCGTTGCTCGCGCTGACGAGGAGGTGCCCGAGCGGGTGGTACGCGAGGGACCACACGTTCGAGTCGTGTGCGAACTCGAGGACCTCCTTGGGGGCCGGGTCGGGGAGGGACCAGTGCAGGATCGAGCCTTCGGAGCCGCCCGAGACGAGCACGTCGGCGTGGTGCGGGTGCCAGGCGACGGCTGCGAGGCGATGCGAAAGATCCGGGCACGTCAGCGACTGGCGCGTCTCCCAGTATCCTCGCGAGCCCTCCCTCCCTGAGGGCTCTGCGAGGAAAGGAAAGGCAGAGAGAGACAAAGAAGACTCGATCCGCGACGCACAGCAAACCTCCTTCTTGTGCCCGCGCAGCGTGACAAACTCCTTCATGGCGCGGATGTCAAACACCTTGACGAGCTGGTCGCGCGAGGCGGTGGCGACCATGTGCCCGTTGGGCGACCACGCGAGCGCCTGGATCGTGTTCTTGTGGCCGTGGCTGCGCGCGGGCGGGGTGTGGGCGGGAGTGCGGGTGGTGTGGTGTGGTGAGGGGGCCGCGTCAGCGGGTGCGTGGTGATGAGAGGCGGGAGGAGCAGAGGCACGGGAGCGAGAGGGGAGGGAAGGAAGGTGGGGACGCACAGGGTCGAGAGGACGTTGCCCGTGCGCGGGTCCCAGAACTTTGTGAGGTTGTCCTTGGACCCGGACGCGAGGAGGCCCTTGGTCGGGTGCCACTTGACGCACTTGACGTCCCAGCCGTGGCCTGCGCGGAGAGTCATCGAATCAAGAGTGAGCGGTGAGGTGCCACTGGGGGGGGGGGACCCCTCGCGCGTGCGTGGGAGATGAATGAGGCGAGGAGACGTGAACCGCACCGGTGAGGACCCTCTCCTCCTTCATGCGCTCAAAGTTCCACACCTTGATGACGCCGTCGTCGGCGCCCGTCGCGAACCGCTCGTCGTTGGGCGCCCACGTCGCGTCGCGGATCGCCTCGCCGTGGCCCTGGAACACCTGCAGGTTGTTCATGTTCTGCTGGAAGTACTTGATGACGCCTGTGTTGTCGGCGCTCAGGAGCCACTGGCCCGAGTGGGACCACGACAGGGCGCGGACCGCACTGTCGTGTGCCTGGTGTCGTGGGCGGGGGTGAGGAGGCCCGGGCGGTCAAGGGAGGGTCAGCGGGTCGAGTCGCGCACGGGGAGAGCAGGCCGCCCTCCCCGGACGAGCAGCACCACCACGCCCGCGAGCGACGCACCTGGAGGATGGTCTCAAAGTTGAACGTGAGGCCGTTCCACAGCGTGAACTCGCCCGAGGTCGAGCCCGTCAGGATGCGCCTCGCGTCGGGCGTGAACTGCGCGGCGTGCCGCCGAGAGACGCACTTGCGGGGTCAGTATCTATGGGGGCGCACCCAGGTGGGTCAAGGAGGTCGAGGGTCGGCGCACCGTGACGACGTTGACGGGGCATCGGAGCTTGTTGGTCGACGTGTGGGCGTAGCGCGAGCAGAACGAGGTCGAGAAGTTCTGGTACGCTTCGGGAGGGAGGAGCTGTGGCGGGATTTCGGTTCGAGTGAGCGTGTCAGTGTGCGGTCTCGGAGGGACAATCACTGGGGCTGCTTGAGTGACGGACGTCGATGAGGCACGAGGGCTGGTTGCGGATGAAGAGTTCCTGGTTGACGGACGAGCGGACGCTCTTGTACTGCGGCGGTGGGGGAAAGGGACTCGGAGGTCAGTCACGTTGGACAGAGAGAAGAGGCACGAGGGTGAGCGTACGATCTTCCAGCGTTCGATGCCGCCGTAAGGGTCGACGGTGCGGCGGGCCCTGACGCGTTGGCGCTTGCCGTCGTGGCCGAGTTTCTCCTGTGCAGCGAGTTGGGCGAGTTGTTCCTCTCGGGTGTCTGCTGGAGGGGGTTGCGGGTCTTCGTCGAGGTGGGAAGGTTGCCAGGCGGGTGGGAGGGGGACGAGGTGAGGTGCGGTTGGGGCGAGGAGGGGAGGTGGGCGCGAGTCTAGTGCCGTCATGGTGGGGTCAGAGACACACGCTCAGGTGCGCACTCGACGGGGCAGCAGGTGGTCCAGCGAGAGAGAGAGAGAGTCGGCGAGGTTCACTTGGTTGCCCCGCTCACCGCGTCGACTGACCCGCAGCCAGTAGTCCCGGCTAGGCTCGACTCAAGGCTCTACCAGGCACACCCTAGTCCCCCGACACTCGCCCCAAGGAACCGCCGTTGCGCCCGTGGTGTCATCTCCCTCCCCCCCCCGCTCCCCTCGGCATCCCCCCCTCGGATCCTCGTCGCCCAACCCTGCACCTCGCACTAGGCCTCGAGTCACCTCCATCAGGTGCGCCCATAGTCCCACTCACCCGTCCCCGCGCGAGCGACACGCCCCTCACCCCTCGTCGCGCCCACAGTGACCCGTGTCGCCGCTCCACCTCATCGCCCCCCCGAGTAGGTCCCCCTCCCCTCGTGGTGCACGCCCGCCACTCGCGCAGCCCTCACTCGTGCAGCGGAACGCAGCGCCCACTGCTGTGCTCGCACACCCGCTCGACGTCGACACCCCCGCGTGCCCACCAACCTGACGCGCTCTGCCCCTCCGCTCCTCGCGTTCCCGCCCCCTGCAGAGTGTCCTTCACACCCTGACAGCATGGCCGCACGCACGCCCTCTCCCGCCCCACGGGGCCGCACCGACGAAAACATCTTTCTCTTCGTCCCCAACCTCATCGGTCCGTCCCCTCCCTTCCCCCACCCCCCTCTGTCTCCTCCCAGTCCAGCACCCTGACCCTCGAGACCCGACCCGCCCCCACTACAGGCTACACGCGCGTCATCCTCGGCGCCCTCGCCCTGACCTACATGCCGACCCACCCAAAGTTCTGCACGTTCGCGTACTGCGTCTCGGCCCTCCTCGACGCCGTCGACGGCGTCGCCGCCCGCGCCCTGGGCCAGACGAGCAAGTTTGGCGCCATCCTCGACATGGTGACGGACCGGTGCGTGTCTCGACGCGGGCCCCCCTCGTTTGCTTGGACCGTGGCGTCCCCCGCGCGCGGCGCTGCCTTCGCCCACAGCGCCCCGTGCGGGGTCGTCTCGAACGAACAGAGCTGACGTGTTCGCTCACTGTCGTGCACCAGCTGCATGCTCTCGTGCCTGCTGTGCTTCCTCGCCTCGGCGTACCCTCGCCTCGCCCTCGTCTTCATGTTCCTCATCTCGCTCGACTTTTCGTCGCACTACATCCACATGTACGCCTCGGTCGCGAGCGGCAGCACGAGCCACAAAAAGGTCACCAAGGAGCAGAGCTGGATCCTGTGGAGCTACTACAACAACAGCGTGCGTGGCCCTTGCCCTCAGGCCTCGTCCCGCTCCCGCTCACCGCTGTCCCTTCGCCTGCCTGCGTGCTGACCCTCCACCACGTGCGCGCAACACACACCACCCCGCAGAAAACCCTCTTCATCTTCTGCGCCGCCAACGAACTCTTCTTCGTCGCCCTCTACGTCCTCAACTCGTACTCGGTCCCGCTCCTCTCGTCCCTCCCCGCCCCCCTCGCGCCCCACCTCGTCCGCCTCCCCGCCCCGCTCCTGCGCCTCCTCCTCAAGGTCTCGTGGCCCCACCTCGTCGCCGTCCTGTGCGCGCCCGTCTGCGCGGGCAAGCAGGTCATCAACGGCGTGCAGTTTGTCAAGGCGGCGAAACTGCTTGCGAGGAGTGACCAGGAGGAGAGGTTCGCGGCGAGGGAGAAGAAGGCGTGAGCGCTGCGCTGCGTCGCGTCGCGGAGAGGGTGAGGGCGGTCTGGGTGGAGCCCCCGAGATGGAGTCAGCGCCGGGGTGGCCGGGGTTGAGTAAGCAGAGGGAGACGCGGCCGGTCGCGAGGGGATAGAAACGGTGGCATCGACGGCGGCGGCGGATAACCAGGCTGCGGAGGCGAGGCGCAGCAGCCGACCCCCTCTCGTACAGTCGTCAGCAAAGCGACGTTGTAAACAACTCTCTCTCTCTCTCTCTCTCTCTGTCCCTTGCTTTGGCTCGCCGTCTGTGAGCTGCGCCTGTGGGTGTCGCGAGCTCGCTTCGCGGAACCGGGGCTCGGACCGACGTCGGGACAGGGCGCACCCCGTCAGTGTCCAGGCCCCGAGCTACCTAGTCCGCTGCCCGCAGCGACCTACTCATCCCCGTCCTCTCCCTCTCCCTCTCCCTCTCCCTCGTCCTCCCCCGCCCCCGCCCCCGCCCCCGCCCCCGCCCCCGCCCCCGCCCCCGCGCCCCTCCTCCGCCTCTCATGCACCCGCCCATGCCTCCTCAGCTGGTCGCTCCGCGCAAACGCCCTCGCGCACCCAGGCTCGGCACAGACGTACCTCCGCTCGGCGCCGTGCGTCCGGACGTGCTTCGAGAGGTTGGACGACTCGGCGAACGAGGCGGCGCAGCCGGGGTGAGGGCAGGGGAAGGGGCGCGAGCCGGTGTGGGTGCCTGGGGGCGTGGGCGGGGGCGTCAGGGTGGGCGGGCGAGCGGAGGAGGAGGAGGAGGAGGGATGGGTGCGAGGCGGTCAGGGAAGCGGACAGGAGGGAGATGGGAGAGACACGCCCGCAGACGCACGCTTGTGGATGGTCAGCGCCGAAGCGAGCGCAAACGCCTTGCCGCAGCCGGGCTCGTCGCACACGAACGGACGCTCTTGCGTGTGCACGCGCATGTGCTGCGTCGCGGGCGCGGGGGGTGGGCGAAGATGGGAGGTCAGTGCCGAGAGAGAGAGAGAGAGAGAGCGAGGAGACCAGCGGAAGGGGCGGCGAGAGAAGGTGCGTGTCCTGTGTGGCACGAGGAGAGGGACGTACCTGGGTGAGCGTGAGGGCCTCGGAGAACGTCTTGCCGCAGAGCTCGCACGCGTAGGGCCGGTCGCCTGCCAGGTTCCCGAGTCCACCTCGAGCGTCAGCAACAACGACCTGGACCGCAAGCGCAGGAGGCGCCCGCTCCGATTCGAGACGCAGCAGAGGAGGAAGAAGAGAGAGCCGAAGGCGCACCCGTGTGCATCTGCAAATGCCTCATCACCTTCTGCCTCTGCCTGAACACGCCCTTGTCCTCCCTCGCGTCCCTCCTCCTCTCCCACTCCTCCTCCTCCTCCTCCCCTCCCCCCTCCGCGCCACACACCCTCTCCGTCGACCGCTCGCACCCGCCCCACTCACACGTGTACCGCGCGCGCCCACTCCCGACATGCGCCGTGCTGAGGTGCTCCATCAGCTCCCCCGTCGTCCCGAACGCGGCCTTGCACCCGCGCCACGCGCACGCGTGGAGCGGCGCCGCCGCGCCGCTCGCGTGCGCGAGGGTCGCGGACGCGGGGGACGGGGGCGTCGTCGCGGTCGAGGCGGGGAGGGGCCCGCTCGCGCTCCCGGTGCCAGTCCCTCCGGCGGCGCTGGCAGCGGACGAAGGCCCAGAGAGGGGAGGCGGCGTCCGCGCGCTGGCGGTGCTCGCGCGGGTCGATGCCCGCGTGCCCGAGCCGGGGGGGCCGGCTGCGGCGGCGGCGGCCGCGGCGCCGACGGCTGCGGCGTGGGCGGCGCCGTAGGGGTGGCGGTGTGGGTGGGTGTGAGAGTGGGGACGGGCGTGGACGTGTCGGGGAGGGTGCGAGTGGTGATGCGGGTGTGGGTGTGGGTGCGCAGGTGGGAGCCCGTGCGCGTGCGCGTGCCCGTGCGTCGGCGCATGAGCCTGCAGCGCACCGCCGTGCATGCCAGCCAGCAGCGCCAGCATCTGCGCCTGCGCCAGTGCGGGGGCTGCCGCAGGCGCCGCCGCCGGTGCTGGCACCAGGAGGTGCGCCGCGAGGACGTGCGCGACGAGGGCCTCGCGCGAGTCGAACGAGCCGCCGGCAGTGGGGCAGTCGCGCCACTCGCAGCGGTACAGCGGAACGGGGTCGAGTGCAGGCGTCGGTGCAGGCGACGGCGGGTGGGACGAGAAGGCAGAGTGAGGGATGGAAGGAAGCTGAGGAGGCGGGGTGGGCAAGGGGAGGGAACCGAGCTGAGACGAGAGTTGCGGGAGCAGGTGCGCATAGTGCAGCAGGAGAGAGGGGTCGAACGGGTATTGCTGATGCTGGGGATGAGGGTGTGCGTTTGCGTGAGGGTGAAAGTGCGGCGCGGGAAACGGCGGCGCGTGCGTGCTCAAGCCCGCTGGCGGAGCCGGAAGGCCTGACCCTGCCGAGCTGGCATGCTGGTGCTCATCGGCGCAATGAATGTGCTGCGGCAGGTCGTGGTGCGCTGCGTGGGCCGACGGGTCGAAACTCGGGCCCTGATCGTGCAGGTTCGAGTCGCAGCAGCAGCAGTTGAGCTGCAAAGCCGGGGCGAGCCACGTCAGGGCGGTGTGCACGAGTACTACAAGAGAGGAAAGAGACGCACGATGTCCTGGATCGTCTTGTCGTCGAGCCCTTTCAGCAAGCCCTCGAGCCCGTCGTGCGCGTCGTCGACCTGCGGTGCCGTTGCCTGTGCGTCGGGAGCTGCCGACGCCGACGCGGCAGCAGTGGCTGCGCTCCCAGGAAGCTCGCCGTGAAGGGCCATCGTCGGCTGCGGCTGCGCATGAACCGCCTCGCCGTCGTTGGTGATGAGCCCCAACCCGCCGCCAACGCATGTCGGGCAGTCGTCGGGCGGGGCAGACCCTCCCGGACCACAGCCTGGCTCGTCGCACGACGCTGCGCTCGTAGCCCATGACGGCAGGGTCGGCAGGCCGCAGCACGGGTCGACGAACGACGACGAGGCCTGCCCGCCAGGTGCGCACGCGGCGCAGTTGTCGTCGAGGAGCATCATCTGGTCCCACGGGACGCCCTCGCCGTCGTCACTGCTCGTACCCGACGCTGTGCTCTTGCCCGTGCTCGAGCGCGTGGTGGGTGCGGTCGACTGCGCGGCCTCGGCGCTTGCGGGGTCCGCGAGGCAGTCTGCATCGTCGCAGCACCACGCGAGGTGCGACTTGGTCGGAGCGGTCGGGGCGCAGGCGGCGCAGTCCGGTGGGAGCAACGCAGTCGAGGTCGAGGCGACGGGAGGGAACTGGGCGAACGACGAGAGCGGGGAAGGGAAGGTCGGGAGCGGGCAACAGGGGAAGGCGGGCGGGCTGCAGGTGGCGCAGGTCGAAGCGCAGGCATCGCAGTCGTCCCCCACTGGACCAGACGACGGTCCCGCGGGCGCCGATGGTCCTGCGCGGTCCCCAGTCGCCGCGACTGGCTCCATATCTCGAGCGAGGGCAAGGAGAGAGTCTTGGCTGGTTCCTCGGGGCGTTGCGATGCTTCGCGTTTGGTGGATCGCGGTCCTAGTAGCCCTGTAATGGCACCCTGGTGCGTGTAGCAGGTCCAGGCGAAGGTGAAGGGTCCGAGGGAAGGGTGAGGACCTTGCCGGTCCCCTGGTTGTCGCGACGCACAGCGCGCGAGACACGCTTTCTCGGTTCGCTGCGCTCGTTCACGGAAACCCTTTACTATACCTTCAAGATACGATGTAAGAAGGTCGAGTCGCTTGAAAGTGGACAATGGGGACTTGAGTGCGCGGCCTCCGCTCCGGCCCACGATCGGCCGCCGCGAGGTCGTCACACGACGCGGCTCTGCTCTCTCTGCCCCGTCCTGCCCCGGCCCATTCGAGACTCCTGAGGACGATGGCACAGGCGAGCGCACCCTCACCCGCGCACCCGCCGGCACAAGGCACGCGCAGGCGACGTCGAGGTCCTCCCCCAGCAGCGACCAACTCTCTCATCCTGTGCTTGCCCCCCTCGCGCGTCCTCGACCCTCTGTTGCCCCTCTTGCACGCCCACTTTGCTCACTCGTATGGCACCCTCCACGCCTGGACCCCGCTCGTCAGCTTCGGCCGCGTCGTCGCCGTCTTTGCCCACGCCGACGAGGCGTCGCGCGCAAAGGCCGAGATGGACGGCTTTGTGTGGGAGGACGAGCACGAGCGCACGGCAGACCGGTGCGTGGTGTCTCCTCTTTCCTCTCAAGGGGCGCGAGCGTGCGCTGACCGTGGCGGTGGACACTTCTCGCTCCCTCTCTCGCTCTCTCTCGCCGCGGACGCGTGTCGCGCCTCTCTCCTTCCTTCCCTTCACTCGACTGGCCCTCGACAATTCTTCCACCCCTCCGACTCGCCATGTAGTCCGCAACCCCTCCGCGTCTACTTTGGACCCACATTCCCTCTAGAGCGTCTCGCCTACCTCCCACGCACCGCCGGCCACCCTCCCCCGCCCTCGTCCCTCCTCGAGGTGCCCGCGTCGGGAAAAAACTTTCTCATCTCGCCCCCGGGTTCACCGCCCGTCGGCTGGGAGCAGATCGAGGAGCATGCACCCAACCAGCGCACGTTCCACGAGGGCGACACGTCCGACGACGAGGTCGACTTTGCCGAGCTGAAAAAGGCCGGCGGCGGCGACGACGACCGCTGGGCCGACGAGCTCACCAAGGCGTTGCGCTTCCTTAGCGTGCAAGGTGGTGGCGGCAGCGACGACGAGGACGATGTCGACGATGGTGCGCCAGACTCGGACGGCGACGAGGTCATGGACGGGCCCTGCAACTCGGATCAACGGTCCTCGGCGCCCACCACCCAGCTTGTCCTCGCACCTGCACCACTTCCTCCTTCGTCGGCGTCGTCGTCGAGTGGCCTCACCCGCGGCGCCCCAGACTCGCCAACACTCCTGCGCCCCGCCGTCACCGTCTCGTCCCCTCCCCTCCCCTCGCGCAGCGACTCGCCCTCCTCGCCTCCATCGGCGACGGCGACTCCGCCGCCAGGCGCTGCAAGGATCTCATCCGTCAAGGCCACGATCGAGTCGATGCTGGGCGGGGCAGGCGATGCGCGCATCACGCCGACGGCGCGGCCTCCCTTGGTCTGACCCTCCTCGGTTCGTCTCCCTTCCTCGTCTCTCGTCTCGCCTCGCGTCCTTCGCCCCGATGGAGCGCACCCTGGACTTGATGTCTCATATTTATTGTCGCTGAACGGGGTCGGCCCTGACAAGGGACCGATCTCGCTTGTGGTCAACTTTCTTCAACCCCCTGATCCTCCTCCACTCATCCGCCCTCGCTTTTCCTGAGCGAGGCTACGAGCACGCGCAACCAGTGATGCAGTGACAGTGTCGCTGACCTTGCTTCACGCTGTTGTCGCACAGATTCGCCCACGTCGTCGTCGTCGAGAACGGTCTTTGGTCGCGCAACATCCGGCCGTCTCTCACTACTCGCACGCCGTTTTCGTCCCCGCCTGAATCGCAACACGTGAGCTCGCCCTCCTCTCTCTCTCTCGTGCCACTCCCACCCCCACCCTGTCGCCCGACCGGCTCCGCCGTGGCGGCGTCGACGTGATGAACTACATCTCAGACCTGTACCGAACGCTGCCCTCCTTTCGAGGTTTCTCAAGGATGGGCAGTCGAGAGGACAAACCGATTTGCCTTTTTTTTCTGATCCCCCCTCTCCCTCTCCTGGAGGAGGCTGCGGCACCGCACAGACTCGACCAGTGACTTGAGGACGCGCACTGACCCTCTTGCCTCGCGTGTGCAGGTTCGCATATATGAGTGGTAGTGCGTAGACGCTGGAGCTAGAGGCGGGACGGCATTGTGCATTGCACGGATGCCCCTCTCCCGATTTCGTCTTTCGTCTCGAGAGCGTGACCTGCGTTTTTTGAGCTGCCCGCACTCTCTCCTCGTGCTCTCGCACAGCGTTCAACTCTTGGCTCGTCGTGGTGAATGAGTATTGCCGGCCGGCCGCCGCAGCCTGCACGGCATCCTGCCTGATTCCTCGCTGGGGCGCCTCCGTGAGCGGCGGAGCAAGGTCGCCGCCGCAGCACAGATCTGTTGCCGGCACCCGCCCGCGCGGCCAATGACTGCTCGAATTCGAGAGCGAGAGCACAAGTCAACCCCGGAGCTCCGTGCTGCTTACGCGAGCTGCCCGGTCGCTGTGCGCAGGAAAGCTCTGCGCCGGAAAGCCTCCCCCCACTGCGCGTTACCTTGGCGCCCTCCAGGAGCGGGCCGTGCGCGCAGGCTGGGCGAGCTCTCGGGAGGAGCGACGCGCCGGAAATTCGCCACCGTGAACCCCATAGGCACTGGGCAGGGCGACACTTGTGCGGCGAGGAGGCGACCGCAGAGAGAAAAGACGTCGAGTGCGGGAGCTGCGCGGGAGCTCCCGCTCGCCCGAATTTGGCAAGGGACTGGGGCGGCAAGGTGGGTTCATTACGGCGCCCGGACCGCGCCTAAAGTGTCTGGAGCCCGCGCCTGTCCCGGGCTCGCCTTGCCCGGAACGAGCAACACCCCCGCGCGACTGGAATCTCTCCAGACTTGTGCGCCCAGGACTTGCCCGCCCGCCCTCGCCGTGGTCGTCGACTGCTCTCACTCTCTCTCTTTTGTTCGCCGTTCGAGAGCCCAGTGCCGCCACTGTCGACCCTTCTCTCTCTCCCTCTCCACACACGCGCTCTTCACCTCGGAGACCTCCCTTCGAGTCGCCAGCTCCGCTCTTCTAGTCGGATCCTGCCCATCGACACGCCGCGTTCGCCCTTCTAGCGCAGCAGAGTCACCGCCACTGCCGCCAGCACACCGTCGACCGTCGTTCCGCGCCGTCCCTCCGCATCCTCCCCTTCAAGCGGCACTCGATCGAGCGACCTCTCCATGGCCTCCCTCGCCCCTCCCCCCGCCTCGTCGACCGGCAAGTCGTCGAACAGCTCCAACGAGAAGGGCCACCGCAACCTGCAGGTGCCCGCGCCCGCCCCGGCGTCAAGCCGCCCCGTCAAGCAACCCAACCAGCTGCCCCTCCTTAACCTGGTCAAGGTGCCCCTGCGCGTCTTGTCGCCGCCAAAGGCGACGGGCATGGTCGGGTCCGTCAGGTCGCTCAAGGCGACGCCGCTCAACGACGTGCGCCTCGCCGACGTGATTGCCAACAAGCACTTGTCGCCCCTCTCGCTCAAGGACTTCGAGGTCCGTCCGCAGCCCACCGCTCCTTCCTTCTTTCACGGGCTCCCCCCTTGCTGACTCGTGTCTGCGTACCGTGCAGGGCTACCTCGTCTTCAAGGAGTACTCGGCCGAGAACCTCTACTTCATCCTGTGGCTCAACGAGTACGAGAAGGAATACCGGGCTTACCTCGCCGACCCTGCCGTCGCCAAGGAGGCGCCCGCTGTATCGACCCTCGAGCCTTCCACCGACCCCCTCGCTACCCGCACGGCGTCCCACCTCCCCGACTACCTCGCCGAGTCGCTCCGCCGCGGCCTCGACGTCTTCTTTGCGCCGGACGGGCCCCTCGAGCTCAACCTCCCGCGCGCAACGCGCGACAAGACTCTCGTCGAGGCAGGCTCGAGCGGCGACCCGCGCGATTTTTCGGAGGCGCGCGACATCGTCGAGCACTCGCTCAACCGGTCGCTCGCGCAGCACGCCAAGAGTTGCGTCGCCAATGCCGGGCCGAGGCGCCTCGTCTTTTGCTTCTGCCTCGGGCTGAGCATCTTCCTCCTCGGACTCGTGCCGCCTCTCGTTGCCATCCTGTGCGTCCCTCGATTGCCTCTCTCTGTCTCGCGCGCGAGGCGTGTCGGCCTGCGCAGGTCCTGACTCGTTGGCGCCTTCTCACTTGCAGCACCAACCACACCCGCGGCTACCGCGTCATCGGTCTCCCCTTTATCGCGTTCGGCACGGCCGTCATGGTCATGGCCCTCAACCGGATCTGCGGCGTCATCTGGCTCCTCGGCGAGGACCGCCAGCTCCTCCCCTGGGAGCTCGCGGCGCCGACCGTCACGTCCGGGTCGATCGTGCCCATCGCGTGCCCGACGACGCCGAGCTCGTCGTACGCGTGGGAGGACGAGTCGAGCTACGGCGGCAGCTCGTCGGCCGACGACAAGGACGCGTCGTTCCGCACCCAGACGTCGGCCAACCCGTACCCGTGGGAGAAGCAGGACGAGACGACGTACGCCGTGGAACTCCCGCCCCAGAGCTCGAGCGCGTCGTCCCGCCCGCCGTCGTACCGCTCGCACGGCGCGTCGTCCCGCGGCGTCGTGCCGGACTCGGCGCCCGTGTGGGGACCCGTCACGGCCGTCTTCTCGCCGGACGTCGCGCGCGCGCAGTGGCGCCTCGCGGTGTACGCGCTGTGCGTCGGCGTCGTGGCGCTGATAATTGTCGGCGTGCCCTTGATGGCCGTGCCCAACAAGCCCTGAGCCCGGTGCCCTCGCTGCCGCGTGCCCGGGCTAAAGCTGCCCTTTGGTCTCGCCCTCTCTTGACTCCCCTCATTACTCCCCTTAGCTCCTGTCTGTGCCCACCTGCCTCCTCGCGTCAGTACCTCGCCCTCGCGTCTCCCCTCGCCTCCCCGAGACCTCGCTCTCGTCTGCATCGGTCTGTCTTCTCGAGCTCGCCGCAACATGGGTTAATCTGCGTCCTCCTCCTGGCGTGTTCTTGGAGAGAGCTTGAGTCTGGGTACTCGTGCGGAGCCGAATGCACCGTTCGAAGTGGCAAGTTCGCACGACGGGGGAGTCGCGCCAGGCGAGTTGCGAAGGTCGTCCGACCGCCGCGCCTTCAAGCGCTCGCATCCGCCCATGCTCATCCGCCGAAGGCTTCTCTCGTGGCGAGCACATTTACCAGCACAGGGACAGACAGTGGTGCAGAGTTCGAAGGAAGGGAACAGGAGACACGATGGGACGACGAAGCTACGCAAAGACGGCGCTCGCCTCGCCCCTCGCGCGGCGCATCGGCGCAAACTCTGACTTGGCCAGAGAGCGCGCAGACGACCCCTCGAGATGCTCGTCGAGGATCCGCAGTCCCTCCTCGCGCCGGGCGGGATCGTCGACCGCGTGCGCCGCGTCGTGCAGGCGGAGCAAGTTGTCCATGCGCCGCATCGCGTCCCCGCTCGCAAGGGGGTGGGGCTGCCCGTGGGCATCGCCATGAGCAGCGAGGAGAAGCCCGGCGCGACGGAACGCGTACGCGCGCTCGTGTGGGTCCTGCGCCGAGTGCGCCCGCTCGAGGACGCGCGACAGACCATCGACCTGCCGCAGCTCGCGTGCGCGCTCCACGACCGGGTGCAACGGCCCAGCAGCGTACTGGTGCAGTACTTGCATTCGACTGGCTTGCTCGATGGCGAATTCGCGCGCCTGCGGGTCCTGCAGCGAACGAGCACGAACGAGCGCGTGCTGCAGCTCGAGAGCGCGCTCGTCCCCCCGGCGTGGGTGCTCGGCAAGCTGTGGTGGATGACAGGGGCGTGGGCAGCAAGTCAGCAAGGATGTCATGAGTCAGAAAGGAAAGCGAGTCAACCACGCACAGTGAGCTGTGTGAAGAGGGACAGGCTCGTCGGGAGTCAGCAAGGAAGCCAATGAGGAGCTGCACGGCTTCAGAAAGCGCAGGGCGCACCTCTAGAGCATCACGGAGAAGGGCAATGAGGAGTCCGTAGTCGGCACAGAGGCTGGGCGGGCAATCCTCGTGCTCCGCGCCCGTGTGACGCCACTCCCACTCCGCATGCTGCTCAGCTTCGGCACTCACCAGCTTGGAGAGCCACTTCTCGACCACGATGTAGCCCGCGTCGATGCAGAGCATGTCGCGCATGGCGCGGCGCATGCCCGCGTGAACCTTCTCGTCGAGGACGGCAGGGGCCAGCGGAACATGCGGGTGCCGCCGCGCATTCTCGCTCGTGAGGGCCGCTCGTCCGAAGAGCGAGGCCCACCGCATGACGAGCATGGCCATGTAGTGTCCGTCCGAGTCGGCGTGCAGGTCGGCTCCGAGGAAGAGGTGCTCGACGATGACGGCCGACCACCACAGCCAGTGGAACGTGTGCTGAGGTGCTTGAAAGCGGCGAATGAGACGGGGCTCTGTGATGAACTGGCTGAGTAGCTTGAGCTGGCAGTCCACATCGACGGACCCTCCGCCGTCGACCGCGGGGTATCGGCAGACGAAACGGCTCGTCTGTTCCGAGAGGATAGTCAACAACCGAAGGCCGGCAGAAGGTGCGCGAGAGGACGCACCTGGAACGGCTGTTGAACAACCTCCTCGGCATCGTGGCGGATGTCAAGATCGTCGGCCAGCTGCGCTTGCTCGTCGTTGGCATCTTGCTCGCTGTATGGCACTTCGCCCCGCGGCAAATGCACGATGATAGGCTGCGGAGGTGTCAGCGCTCTTTATGAGTACGACTGAGACTCGAGAGAGCAGCCGGCTTACGGACAAAGCGGTCGGGAAGAGGGTGTGCTTGAGCAGCGAGTCGACGGGTTCGAGGCGCTCGTGCCTGCGCTCGTAGGCGAGCGCTCCCATTGTCAAGCCGGCAAGGCCTGTAGGTGTGTGGGATCAGTATTGCTCGATGCTCGGGAACAGCAGAGATTGGTCGGACCGCCGAGGACATAAGCTCCATCACTCGGCTCGCGACGAAGCCCAAGGAGGTCGTCGGCGAAAGGCTTGAGCAGTTTCTCGATGGCAATGCCGGCGCTCTGCTTTGGTGCCCACTCGCTAGCGGGGCGCGCCATCCTTGTAGGGATGGAAGCGAGAGAGGGGCGCGGAAACGAGCGGACGGAGCTTGAGCGCGAGGGCGCGAGCGAAGTGGACAGGAGATCGCGCGTGCGACACGGTCAGCGAGCGTTCCACGCTGTCACCGCGCACGTAGGACGTCGGACAGGAGGCCCCGCGACACAGGAGGTTCGGCCGCGGGCGGACAGGACGCGGCGGCGGACGACCGTACCGGAGTCTCCTCGGGGGCGTTGAACGAGGTCCAGGAGGGCTGCCACCGACGGAAGCTGCTGCCTGCGAGCTGATCGCGAGCTGGAACCATTGCAGCTGTGCTCTCCTTAATATGCTGGACCCCCAGAGCGAGAGCGCCTGCGCGAGGACGGCCACCAGCGGCCTCGGAAGTGGAGGGCAGAGGGTGGCTTGAGTCGGGACGAGCGGCGGTTGTGGCCGCAGAGTGCCGGTGCAGGACAGCGGGCGAAGCAAGGCAACAGGAGCATGATGCTGCAAGTTGTCGAGGGAGCCGGAGGAGAGGGTCACGCAGAACCTGACTGTTTGCTTCCCCCCGCTCACTCGATGCACGCTCGACCGCTGGAGGGACGCGAGTCTTGTCTGACCGGCCCCTCAAGGTCGCCGTCCAGACCGCACCAGCCCTGCAGAGTGCGAGGGAGCTGCGACCGACCTCATCAGCCCCGGACCCCTCCACCCACCGTCCACTCTCCCGCAGGACCTCGTTGGCCACGCAGAACCCCGCGGCCGATGCAGCGCGTGCTCGTTTCTCGACCGCGCCTCTGAGTCATCGAGGCTGCGCACCGGCGATACGTTGCAGCGCCCTGGCCCGGCCCCCTTCTGGTCCTGTTGGCGCTCACCGCGAACGACTGCCTCTTCGCGTTGTGGCCGGGTGAAGGAACGGCGTATACATCATGCAGCGTGCGGCGCTTGCCGCTCGCTATGGCCCTCGCGCAGGCGCAGGTGTCCAGCTGGCTGGTCCATTCGCTCGTGCCAACTGCTGCCTCGCTCGCCCGTCTGCTAGCTCGCAGCCTCCGTTCGTCCGCATCAGAGCTCGAATGTGTTTTGGATTGGATGGTGCCAGCTCGTCGCCGCCCGACATGTACGGGCAGAGGCTGTGGCTCGTCGCAAAGGCGGGGGGCAGCGTCCGAGACGCATGCATGGCTCCGCAACCGCGTTGGTGCTCAGAGCAGAGCGCGGCACATCAACAAGAGGGGGCAAGAGCTGTTCGAATCGCGACAGGTCACTGCGTGCACAGTGAGCGCGGGGGAGTTGTCCGACTCGCTGCACATTCCGGCTGCAAAGGCCTCGTCGAGCTTCCTGCTGCCGTTTCCCGTGCAGTCGCACGGTTACGAAAGAGTGGCAATGACACCCAATAAGACAAGTAGCGAGAGACGTCTACGTAAACACGGTGGTCCTCTCGCCCTGGCGACGAGCGGCGGGCGCAAAGGCGGACTTGCCGAGCGAGTGCTGAGGGTTGTGCAAGTGCTGAGCCTGGAGAGGCGCGTACAAGGAGCGTGTCAGTGACTGAGTCAGTTGCGCAGAGGAAGGACAGGCCGCACCGCCGTCTGCGAGGAGCGGGAAAGATCAAGGTTGGTCAGCCTCGAGCCCTTTTTCGAGGATCTGCGCGCAAAGATGGGGAGAGACGTACAAGCAGGACAGGCAGGAGTGTGTTCGTGAGCTCGATGTAGGCGTCCGAGAGGAGCCTCGGGGACCGGGTACCCATGAGCGTGTTGTTTGGGCTAGACTTCTCCCAGCGCGCGACGGCAGCGGTGAACGTGCCCCTGAGTTGGTCCACCCACCAGCCGATGGCGTCGCGGCCTACTTTGGAGGCGAGCAGGGGTGTCGCTGCGTTCTTGAGCGCCTTCTGGACCTCGGCCTTGACTGCGGCGTCGACGTTGGCCAGTCGGTCCCTCCTCTGCTTGTGGTACTCGGCCGTCGAGAGCTGCCCCTGCGCAACCATCGGGTGCGCGCGGTGCTGTGGCATGTAAAGCTGAGCACGCCCGACCTGCCACGCCAGGCGGATGAGCCGGTACGCGGCGTGCGCGCCTTTCTCGTAGCGAGCCCCGAGCAGCAGCTGCTCGACAATGACGGCCGGCCACTGGAGCCAGTGAATGTCCTGGTGCTCGGTGTAGTCGCTGTGTACGAGGCTGCTGAAGTGCTCGGGAGGGACAGAGCTCGGGAGGAGCTTAAGGTGGCCCGGGGTATCGAGCACGAGGAGACTGGTCTGCAGGCGCGGACTTTTAGTTGGGCAGGGTCAGGGCGCGGAGGCAGCGCACCTCGTATGGCTCGTGAAGGTGTTGCTGCCGGCCTGGATCGAGGTGCTTGGCAAAGCGCTCTTGCTCGCCGAGCAGCTCCTTGTCGGATTCGACGAGCGTCCGGGGCAGGTGCACCACAACAGGCTGCGGGCGCCAAACGAACGTCAATTTTCAAAGATTCACGCAGCAAAGAAAGAAGAGAACTCACAGCCAGGTCGAGCCGAACCAGAGCCGCGTCTGATCCGTCGAACAGGCTCGCCAGCTCGGCGAGGAGGTCCTTGGGCTCTTTGGGCGGGTACCGCTCCCCTTTGAGCTCTGCACGCAAGTCGGCAAAAGCCTCGTTCTGCAGCTGAAGGGCGGCTAAGCCTGTGAACGGCGCATACGGGAGTCAGCGTGTCGTACTACGCTCGAGACTGGAGAACGTGGACTCACCGCCAATGACTAGCCCTTCGTGCGCGTTTGGTGCGGCAGACTCTTGAAGCTGATCTTCGAGAGGGCCGATGACCTTGTGCACGGCCACCTCGGCGCACTGCGCAGCGGTCCAGGCGCCATGGGACATCGTGGTGGAGCGGAAGCAAGAGCGGGAAAGGGGAAAGGCGCTCTTAAAAGGCGAGGGCAGCGGACAGGAGAGTGCACATGGAGCAGGTCCGCGGACACTCTGGTCCGTCCGCCATTCGGGGGCAGGCAGGAGACGAGGCAGGAGACCAGCTCAGAGTTGCCGAGTCCACGGCGGGGCCTCCCAAGCGCATTCGGCGCCAATGCAGGGGTGTCGCGACCGGCAGGGGCTCTTTGCCCGTCAGGAGTGTCCTGCTACCCCTGACGGACGCGAGACAGGAGGCGTGCGGACGCATGCGCGGAGACGACTCGGAGTCGGAGGAGAGCGAGATGACAAAAAGCGGGGCGCACCTCGGAGGCCAGCCCACGAGAGTCGGGTGCAGTGAGTGCAGCTCTCGTCAGACGCGATATGAAGCAGGGACGTCAGACGCGATATGAAGCAGGGAGAGCGGTGTAGGCAGAAGCTGGTGAGGACGGCTACCCAGTGGACGCCACGAAAGTGCAGCTTCTGCCGGGGCGTCCAGCAAAAGTCAAGGGCCCATGCCCGGAATTGAACCGAGGACCACCTCAATGCACACTTGCTAAGCAAGCTGGCCGAAACCCGAATGAGGTATCATACGACTAGACCACATAGGCCGAGCTATGAGCCAAGGACCACTCATTGCAATTCAGAAGTGAAGTGCAATTTAGAAGTGAAGTGACGCTAGATCACTTGCCAAAGGCTATGTAACCAGGCAGCCACATCTTTTCAAAGCTGATCGACAGCGCCTCTGCATGCAGACAGTCAACTGCCTACAGGCGCCAAGGCGGGCGGGCGTGCATTGACCTTCTCAGGTTGGCGCGGCTGAGCATGACTGAGTGACACAGGTTGGTCACTTGCAGCATTGCCGATGCGGTTGAGCCAGCATTGCACGCACACACAGCAAGTTGTCAGGCAAAAGGCATCCCTGGTTGAGCCTGCGAGGTAGACAGACGGGTAGAGGAGCGTGCGGTCCTCAGCTCTTGCTTTCTCGTTCAGGGACTGCTTACCTGAGGGAGACTGTGCTGTCAAGGTTCAGACAGATGGCACTTACTAGCCCCAAAGGAGTGCGCTTATCTCCATTGCGCATGTGGGCTTGCTTCTCAAGCGCAATGCATGGTGAGGCTCTCGGGGTGAGCCAGCATGCTCCTTCTCCTGCGGCTGTTGTGTTGCCATGCTCTATTTATTCTGGCGCTGAGAACGATCAATGCCCGCTGGCAGAGCTCCACACAGGGAAGCAGTGTGAGCGCTCAGAGGCTCGGCGCCCCTTTGCAACCGGGGGGCATCTCGTTGCCCAAGAACCAGGCAGCGCCGCACTATCGGGCAAGTTTGTTTGGCTTCATGGCCCAAAGAAAAGCGGGGGCAAGCCGGCAAGCACTGGCCCCCAGCGAGTAATGCGGCACCCGACGTGCCCTTGACCTGCACTCGCAACTCATTCTAGCCGTCCTTTTGCTTGTGCGCCCCGCTCGACACGCACTCGTTGCCTCACCCTTTTGCGCGGCATCCGGGCCAAGAGTCCGAGCGGAAATGCGAGGCAAGAGCGCTGAGCAGGCTGGCACTGCGGGGCCAGCAGGCGCGCGACGCCTCGGGGTCAAAGCGCAGATGTGTCCCATCTTGCCTGCCTGGTCAGGGACAGTAAGCGTCTTGAACGTACCTGCAGCACACTAGACAAGCACAGCCCAAGGACCGGAACGCGAGGCGAGATTCTTGCGCCCATGATGTCCCCCACTCGGCCCTGCGCCACAACTCGCACTTCTCTCACTCACCTTTGCCTCGCCTGACACGCCAAGCACTCTCGTGGGCACTCACACAAGCATGCTGCGACCCCACGCACCCGCCACCTTTGCCCGCCGCGCGTTTGCGACGGCTCGATCCTCACCTCCCGCGGCCTCGCACATCGGGACCCGCGCCACCCTCGTCTTTGCCGGCGCCGCCACCGCCGTGGGCACCTACGCCTATGCGCAACAGCAGTGCGCACTCGACCTCGACGCCGAGCCGGGCAAGGGCAAGTGGGAATCGGGACGAGTGGGGCAGACGGCGATGAGGCCAGAGGTCTTCCTGTGCGTGCCGCTGTGCCGCACGATCGCGAGCGGGATGGGCAGCTGACATGCAACAAACGTCTTACGCAGCTGGGGCCGCAACGCCCACGGCGTTGCCTCGCCCTCTTCCTCGGCGTCGGTCCCCGCGACCGTCAAGCGCCCCTCTGCCACCCCCGCCCTCTCGACCTTGATCCTCCGCGACCTCGCACTCTCCGAGACGTACGGCGTCGCAGTCGATGCCCGCGGCGACGTCCTCCAGTGGGGCGCGGGGTACGGTGGCGATGGTGGTGTCGAGAAGACGCTCAAGGGCAAGGACCTCATCCGCGCAGTCCCGACGAGCGAGGGCAAGGTGTTTGGCCTGAGCAAGAAGGGCGACGTGTGGGTGTTTGCCAGCGACAGGGCATCGCAGCGGCCGGCGGGGCAGCCGCTCGATGTCACGCGAGAGGCGCGCGACGGAGGCTGGAAGTGGGTCTTGGGCAAGGGCACACTGTGGGGACGGCACGGCGACAACCGTGTCGAAGCGTTGAAGCTCTCAACAGACGTCAAGCTCGACAAGGGCGAAAAGTGCGCCGCTCTTCTCTCTGCTCGCACTCGCTGGGCGACTGTCTGACGCTTCCCCGCCTGACACTCTCCCTTCCCACGCAGGTTCGTGTCGTTGTCTGCTGGAGCGTCGCACCTTCTCGCGCTCACTTCGCGCGGTCGCTCGTTCGCCCTCCCGCTCTGCCTCTCGGCCAACACGAACGGGCAGCTCGGCGTCCGCTCCGTCACGCTCCTCGCACCGCCGCATCCCGGCAGCTCTCCCGCCGGCGCCCTCACCGTCCGCCTCGAACCGGACGAGCGTCAGAACGAGATCGACTGGTCGGCGCAGCAGCAGGCGCGCCAGCCCAAGAGGGTCGACCCACTCCTCCTCCCCGCCATCGCACCGCCGACGCCCTCGAACCCGAACCCAAAGGGCTCGCTCGTTCCTCAACTCAACACGTCCAACTCGCAGCCAAGCGTCAACGACTCGGCGCAGATCCGGTTGCACCCTGACCCGGCGCAACACGCTGCCCTCGAGCGCTCCATCCACTTCTGCACGACGCTGTCTGAGATTCCTGCGCTCCGTGGCATCGAGGTCGCCGAGCTTGTCGCGGGCAAGAGGCACAGCCTTGCGCGCCTTGGGGGAAAGGCCGAGGGTCGGGTGCTCGGCTGGGGCGCAAACAACTACGGCCAGCTCGGTGCGTGCCCTTCCCGTCGCCTGAGGTTCGAGCGAGAGTTCACGCTCACGCCCCGCTCCTCACAGGCCTCGGCCCCTCGCTCTCGTACCCTATCATCCCCGTTCCGACCGAGGTCCCCTTCATCCGCTCGCCCGCCTACACCGGGTCGAACAAGTCCGCGCACGTCGCGTGCGAGCGCATCGCCGCGGGCGGCAACGTCAGCTACTTTGTCACGCGGACGCAGGAGAACGGTGTCGACTTGCTCGCCGTACGTCCCGCCCCTTTTCTCCTCGTCCCTGTCGCTCGTCCGGCGATTTGCGCGGGTGCTGACACAAGCGCGCGCACGCAGACGGGACAGGGCCAGTTCGGTGCGCTCGGGTATGGCCAGTGGGCGCATGCGACGTCACCCGTGCGTGTCAAGACGGTCAGCGGGCTGCGCGAGTGTGCGTCGGCCTTTTTCTCTCGTCGCGTTGCGGCGTTGTCAAGGCGTCGAGTTGACCGATCGAGGGTGCGCAGGGAACGAGCAGACGGGCAAGGTCGAGTTTGTCGGCATCAAGGACGTGCAGGCGGGCGAGGGGCATGTCGCGGTCGTCTTGGTGCGTGTACTCTCGCCGAAACCGGCGCCCAGGCGCGCATCCTCTGGCTCTGGATCAGAGAGACTCTCAGTGCGGCCTGCACTCTCGTGCACGTTCGCTGACGGCGAGACCCGCATCTCGCGCAGGACAACGCCGTCAAGCACGACGACGGCTCGGCGTTCGGACGCGACGTCTTTGTCTGGGGCTACAACGAGCACTACCAGGCGAGTCTCCCTCTCTCCTTTGCTCCGCCCTGGCATTTGGCAATGCCCCCTTTGCTGACGACTCTGGGGATTGCTCTACAGCTCGGCACCGGCCGCCGCTCCAACCTCCCGACGCCCCAGCACCTCGCACCCCTGCCGTACCCTGGCGCGGCGCCCACTGCCATCGCAGCTGCGCCGGACGCGCCCGTCACGCCCGAGACGTCGCTCAGCAGCGGCACGACGAGCCCCATGCCGCACAAGCGGATGCAGCGTGCGTCCAGTCTCGCTACTTCTCTTGTCCTAGGCCCTTGCTGCGCAGAGCGCTGACCGCACAGGTCAACGTGACGACGCGCGCAGTGTCGCCCTCGTTGCCGACGCCGAGCTTCAAGGACGCCAAGCTGCCGCGCGGAACTGTCGTCGAGGAGGCGATCGTCGCGGGCGACGGCGGGTCGGGTGTCTACTGGCGGGTTGTCAACCCGTAAGGCGCTTCTCTGGTGCGCAGAGGGGCAGGCATGGAGGGTGCGCAGAGCTTGTACGTTCCATAGGGGAAGAGTCGTGTAGCTGGCTGTACCTGCGTCTTGCGAATGCTTCTCCACACCCTCGCGGCGAGACAGCTTCGGTGCCAGGACAGTGGAGAGCCGTAAACGTCAGACGCTCACTTCTGTCATGAACGACGAGTGGGTTGCGAAGATACTGCGCTAGTTGCATGCACGTCCGCGCTGCGTCGATAAGCCCCGTCCAGTCTATGCCTGCACGCCCTCCTCGGCCTGCAAGGCCGCGTAGTAAGCTGCGCATGCGAGGCAGCTCACATCAGCAACCAGGCTCCCAGCGAGACGGATCCGAAGAGAGAGAGAGAGGAGGGAACGCACCCTCTGCCTCCTCGAGGCACCTCACGTTCGCGCCGAGCTTGTTGACCGTCTCGACGTACTCGTCCTCCTCGACGCTGTCAAACACGATGCCTCCGCCAGCCTGGAGGTACGCGACCCCGTCGCGGAAGACCATGGTCCGGATCGCGATGCACGTGTCCATGCCGCGCGAGAAGTCGATGTGACCGACCGCGCCGGCGTAGACGCCGCGGCGCTCGCGCTCGAGCGCGGCGATGAGCTCGATGGCGCGGATCTTGGGCGCCCCCGAGACGGTCCCCGCGGGGAAGATGGACCGGAATGCGTCGAATCTGCGGTCGCGAGCGAACGAGCCAGTGAGTGGTCGGGTCCGACTTTGCACTCTTGACGCGTGCATATGGGCGCGTCAAAGAGCGAGAGAGAGAGGGGACGACCTCGACGCACCGCGTCAACCCCTCGCGCAACCTCCCACTGACCTGACTCGTCAGGTGCATGACGTGCGAGAACTTCTCGACCTGCATGAGCGAGTCGACGACGACCGTCTCGGGCTTGCACACGCGGTTGATGTCGTTGCGCGCGAGGTCGACGAGCATGACGTGCTCGGCGCGGTCCTTGACCGAGGCGGAGAGCTCGGCAGCGAGGGCGGCGTCCTCTGCGGAGTCGAGAAGGGGCGGTCGAGGTCAGCGCCCGCCGTCGCGAGTAGAGCCAGGATTGATGGAAGAGAGACAGGAACGCACCAGCAGGCGTCTTGCCCCTCCTGACCGTCCCCGCGATGGCGTGGTTCGTCACCTTGCCATCCTCCTCCACCTTGCACAGGCACTCGGGCGACGCGCCGACGAGCTGGGTCCCCTTGCCGCACTCGATGTAAAACATGTACGGCGAGGGATTGAGCTGCCGCAGGTGGCTGTGCGCGCCAGGGGGAGGTGCGGGTCAGCACAGGAGGCCACGAGCTCGCGCGATGGCGACACCACAAGGTAGAGGGGGCGGACGCGAGGACGCACCGGTACACGTTGAACGGGTGCAGCTTGGTCTCCCTCCTGAGCCTCTGACTCGGGACCGCCTGGATGATCTCGCCCTGGACAATCTTGTCCTTGAGGCTCGTCACAAAGCGCTCGTACCCGTCCTTGCCCACGTTGCTCAGCTTGTCGAGCCGCTCGTACCGCTCCTGCGTTGTCTCTCCCGCGGGGATCGCAGCGGGGACGATGGGCGGCTGGCGCGGGAGAGGGAGCGGGGTCGAGGCGGTGACCTTGGCCGCGACGGCCTTGATCTTGCTCACGGCCGTGTCGTACGATGCGCGGACCGCCTCGCGGGCGTCGGAGCCCGCGGCAGAGGCAGTGGAAGGAAGGTAGACATGCGAGACGACGTAGACGCGCTGGAAGAGGTGGTCAAAGGCGACGACCGTGTCGTGCAGGAGGAAGACCGACTCTGGGATCCCGACCGGGTCCGACAAGTCGTCGCGCGCCGTCTTGGGCTCAAAGTAGCGCATGCAGTCGTAGCCCACGTAGCCGACCGCGCCGCCTGGGTGCGCGCGCAAGAGCAACGAGGGTCAGCTGAGGCCGTGCGCTGCGGGGGGACAAGGAGGCCCGGCAGGAAGGCGAGCGGACCGGTGAGGGGTGGCGCGCCCTGCACCTGGATGAACTTGTAGCCGTCGAGCACCTTTTCGAGCGGCACGAGCGGGTCGCCCGACACGTCTTCGTTGGGCCCCGTTCGGTACACCTTCTCCGGGTCTGCGGGAGGCAGGCGGGAGGTCAGCCCGGAAGCGCAACGGCATCCTGCGCGCCCCAGCGACGCCCTTTGCGAACGTTCGGTCCCTCGAGAAAGACGATTCGGCATGACTCACTGGCGCCGACAAAGCTCCACCTGCCGGCCGTCTCCCCCTTGACGGCACTCTCGAGCAAGAAGCTCTCGACGCCGCTGGCGCCGTCCGTCAGGCGGAGGTAGGCGATGACCGGGGTGAGGACATCTGCCGGGAGGGTGGCCCAGATGGGGAGGCAGTTGCCTGCTGGCTCGGCGGAGGATGAAGACGACGAGGGCGATGAGGGGAGGAGGAGGGCTGTCGCCTCTTGGAGCGTGTGCGAGAGCTTCGGCTGCGGTGCGAGGGAGTGCATGTTGGGTCAGCGTGCTGCTCGGCGGGTGTGGCGTGGCTCGGTGGGTGCGGGGCGGATTCGCTCGGTCCCGAGGCGCGAGGGATGATGAGGGAAAGTCGAGGTGGAGGTGGCTGGCGCACGCAGCGGCTGACGGCGGGAGGACGCTGCGCTGTGAGTACGGCTGCGACTGAGACTCACGACTGGCATGACTGGAGACTGGCGCAAGAGGTCGAGCGAGCGAAACGGCCAGAGTCAATCCCCGCCTCGAGCCCCTCCCGGCGCCCAAGTCGCTCTCGGGCCCACAAGGGACGACCACTCGCGACTGCAACGGGTTCTTTCGAGCGCCTCTCCAGCCACAGCGCACAAAGAGCTAGATTCAGAGCACCTCGCCAAAGGGACACGCGCAAAGGTTGTGTGACAAAGGCACTCAGTCGAACTCGACGCTTCCGTCTCGACCACACAAGCGTCCGTGATCGCGAGCCATGCAGGAGGGTATCATTCTCACCAGGGTATCTCTCTCCCCGTTCAGCACGTCACCAGTGAGAGCGTGCGCGCACTCAGCCAAAGAGCGCCCACCCGCTCACGCCACGTCGTACTGGTTCCTCCGCCTCGCCTTCTCGAGCCGCCCGACCTGTGCCTCTGCGTCTCCGAGGATCTCGTCCCACGAGACAAAGAGCTCAGACATGGTCGAGATCTGTTTCGGTGCGCCACCGGCGCGTTCAGCGTGGGGCTGCTGCTTGACGAGGGACGAGGGGACGCACCCAGTCGTTGTACCGCTGCAGGAGCGCCATCGTCCGCGTCTCGAGGTCCGCGTACGACGCCGCGACGGGCACGACGTCTCCTCGCGCTTGTCGCAGCTCTGGCTGGAGCGCCTCGAGGTCTGTCGAGGGTGAGGGGAGCACGGGGCGGCAGGGTCAGCACGCGGCGCGCGTCCCCCAGCGCTGACAGGACGAACCCGACGCACCTCCGAGCTTGCCCGCGCCGGCGACGTCCCTCTCGTCGAGCACCTGCACCTCCCTCAGTTCGCGGTCGACCGTGCGCAGGTCGTGCTCTGCCTCGAGCACGAGCGCGAGCTGTGCGGCGTGCGACGCGGGGCTGCCGCTCTCTGTCGAGGGCGGGGGCGGGACGGCGAGTGCTGGAGACAGGAGAGGAGCGTTGAGGTCGTCTGCGAGCGGGGTGTGGACGTGGACGCGGGTCAGCGAGCGAGCGAGGAGAGGGGAGCCGAGTGGGGGGGGGGGACGTGCAGTTGCGGACAAAGCGGCGCAGGGCGTCTGTGCCTGGGTGGGCATCTAGGGCGTGGTCGAGTGCCGTCTCGAGCGAGGCTATGCGCCTGGCGACCGGGTCGGGCGAGGCGCCCGGGCCTGAGGAGGAGGAGGGCGACGAGGCGACGAGGGATTCGAGGAAGCGGATGCGCAGGTCGAGGGCGAGGCCAGGCGAGATGGGGCCTGGGGTCGTCGCTGGAGCTGAGAGTGCGTCTGGCATGCTCGCAAGCCGCTCTAGAGCGGGTGGTCGTGGTGAGCGAATCGTCGCTGCGCCATCTCGCTCAACCTCTCCGAGTCTCGTCGTCGACCTCCACCGCCTGAGCCGGGCTTCCGTGCCATGCACCCATCTCGAACAAAGGAATCGACACCCACATGGCACTGGGGCAACGCCCTCCGTCCATCCGACTCGCCGCGGCCGCGACCCGCCTCCCCTTGCGACAGGTCCCAGCCATCTCGCTCGTTCGCCTCCACCTCGTCTCCAGCCCTCTGCCCGCGATTCCCACCTGCTACCTGCTAGCCACCTGGCCCCATTATGGGCTCGATCCCTGCTACCACCCACCCGCCCGCTGCTCGTGCTCTCCTCTCCTCTCTCTTGTCCCCCTCCCTCCCTCACTCACTCACAGCGCTGGTCGCTCGCTGCTTCTTTCTGCCTGCCTGTCCGTCCAGCTCGGGTCGCGCTTCCAGTCTCTGTCTCTCTCTCTCCTCCTGCGACAACCTCGGGCTGTGCCTTTGGTCGACCGTCGACTTCCCCTCCCTCGTCGACCCGCCCCTCTCCTCTCCTCCTGGAACACAACCACCACCCTCGTCCCTCAGTCACCATGGTCGCCGCCCCTTTCCTCCTCGTCGCTCTCGCCGCCTCGATCCTCTCAGCCACCGCCGCGCCGCACAAGCGCGCACCCGCGTCCGACGCCGACTCGTACTGGGTCTCGACCAGCAGCGACGTCCACCTCCCGCCCAGCAGCGCCACAGCGACGCCCGCCGCCCCGCTCAGAGCAGCCCCACTCCCCGCCGCCACCGCAACCCCGACAGCGCCCGCCCCCGCGCTCGTCACCTCCCTCGCCCTCTCCGCCGAGCTCCAAGCGCTCGCAAAGCGCGGCGCCCCCTTCCACCAAGTGGCCCCCCTCCTCGAGCGCCAGCTCGGCGCCTCCTCCTCCCCAGTCGACATCTACTCGCTGTACCTCTCGATCGTGCGCTCGCGGGCCTCGAGCGGCGAGCTCCCGACGCCGTGGACCCCGGGGCAGAGCGCCCGCGCGAGCGCCATGGCCGCCAGCAGGGCGAGCGTCACGTCGAGCATGGTCGCCGCGGGGACGTGCAGGGTCACGGCCGACTGTGTGAGGAGTGTGCCGGCCAATGCGAACAAGTACTGCGACGAGGGGGTGTGCAGCTACCGTGCGTGTCGTCTCTCTTTCCTTCTCCCCTCTCTCGCTCGCGCCTCGTCTTCTCGCGGGTTCAACACTCGCGGGTTGCACCCGTGCTGACGTCCGAACGACCCCCTCCGACAGGCTGCCGCTCAGGCTTCGAAGACACGGGCTCCTCTTGCGTCTCGCCTTCCTCCTCGACCACCACACCGCCAGTCACCACCACCACCACCACCACCAAGAAGACCACCACGTCGACTCGGACGACGACCACAACGACGACGTCGTCCGCCTCGGCGACGCAGACTTGCGCGGTCAGCTCGGACTGCACCAACTCGATCCCGCCCAACGCCAACCGCTACTGCGCCGACGGCCAGTGCTTGTACCGTGCGTCCCGTCATTACCTTGCCTTCCCTCTGCGCTTTGACGCTGCGCCCTGGACCGGACACGCGCTGACTCGGATTCGCGCAATCAGGCTGTCGCTCTGGCTTCGAGGCCTCTGGCTCGTCTTGCGTCGCGGCCTCCTCGTCCTCCTCGTCGGCGTCGACCACCACGACTCGCACCACGACGAGGGCGACGACGACCACCACTACCGCGCCGCCTTCGACCCAGACCTGCTCCCTCACCTCGGACTGCTCCAACGACGTCCCCGCCAATGCGAATCGCTACTGTGCGGACGGCGTCTGCAGCTACCGTGTGTTCCCCTCTCCTCCTTTTCGAAGAACCGACCCGCTCGGGTCTCTTCCCAGACGCGTACGAGCACGCGCTGACGGCCGACCGAGCGAAACAGGCTGCCGCAGCGGCTTTGAGGCATCCGGCGCGGCGTGCGTCGCTGCTTCTGCCTCGTCGAGCACCACCACCACGACCACGACGACAACGACTACTACTACTACGGCGGCGCCATCGACGCAGACGTGCGCTGTCACCTCAGACTGCAGCAACAGCGTTCCGGCAAACGCGAACCGCTACTGCGACGAGGGCGAGTGCTCTTACCGTGCGTCTTCGGCTTCACTCGTCCCCCCCCCTTTGCTCTCCCGGACTGGTCTCGGGTCACGATGACCACGCGCTGACCCAAGCTTTGCTCGACCAGGCTGCCGCTCCGGCTTCGAGGCGTCGGGCTCATCCTGCGTTGCGTCGGCGTCGTCTTCGACCACTGTTGCGGCGACGACTACTACGCCTGCGGCGCCGGCGACTCAGACCTGCTCCCTCACCTCGGACTGCAGCAACGACGTGCCCGGGAACGCAAACCGGTACTGCGCGGACGGCGTCTGCAGCTACCGTGCGTGGCTTTCCTCCCTCTACTGGCCCCTCTCCCGCCCTGCACTCCGAGCGTGCGTGGAAGAACTCGAGCTGACGATCAAGCACCCCGGACAGGCTGCCGCTCTGGCTTTGAAGAGTCCGGCTCGGCCTGCGTCGCCGCGGCGACGTCCTCGACGACCACGGCGAGCGCCACGACGACGACTACTGCGCCGCCTTCGACACAGACGTGTGCACTGACGAGCAACTGCTCGAACGACGTGCCGGCCAATGCCAACCGCTACTGCGCCGACAACGTGTGCTCGTACCGTGCGTCCTGGGCCTTCTCTCCCTCCCTCTCTCTCTCGCTGTCGCCCTCGCTGGGCTCCTCCCTTACTCGACGAGGACGTGCACTGACCCGGACTCGCACCCGTGAACAGGCTGCCGATCAGGCTTCGACGACAACGGCTCGTCCTGCGTCACTCCGACTTTGACGAGCGCGACGACGACGACTACTGCGGCGCCGTCGACGCAGACATGCGCGCTGACGAGCGACTGCTCCAACACCGTGCCGAGCAACGCCAATCGTTACTGCGACAACAGCGTCTGCTCCTTCCGTGCGCCTTCTCCTTTCCTTGCATTCTCCCGCACAAGGCACGCTGTACTGACACTCGCCCTTCTCGCTCGGAAACAGGCTGTCGCACTGGCTTCACCGAGTCGGGCTCGGCGTGCGTCGCAGAGACGACGACGACCACCTCGGTGGCACCCGAAGCGACGCAGACGTGCTCGGTCACGGCCGAGTGCACCAACACGATCCCGGCGTACGCCAACCGGTACTGCGACAACGGAGTGTGCAGCTTCCGTGCGTCCCTCTCCACCCCCTCGTTGCCTCTTGCCTCCGCTTCGGGGATGGCGCACTGACGGGAGACGGACTCCGCGGATCCTGCAGGCTGCCGGTACGGCTACACAGCGAGCGGCTCGACGTGCGTCTACTCTGGCCTCGGCGGCTCGAGCGGCACCTCGTGGACGCAGGACCCCTCGTTCTCGACCCTCGCCGAGTTCAAGTCGGACGTGATCAACTCGGGCAGGTTCTCGTGGGGCGACACGCAGGGCAACGTCGCCGTCGTCCCTGACGGCGTCCCCGCAAGCGGTTGGACCGGCGGTGTCAAGGGCGACTCGCAGCCCGCGCTGCAGGTCAGGTACCCGGCCGGGTCGCGCAACCCGAGCTTTGAGCCCGTGGGCGGCATGGGCTTCTACACGTCGCAGAGTGCGTTCTCTCCTTCTTCTTCGCTCAACGCTCAGAGCAGAGGCAGTCGAGCTGACAAGTCTGCGACGCCCGCGCCCGCGCCCACAGTCGACGTCTCGACGGCGACCAACGTCTCGTTCTCGTACTCGCTCTTTTTCGAGGACGGGTTCGACTTTGTCAAGGGCGGCAAGCTCCCCGGCCTGTACGGCGGCAAGTCGGCGTGCTCGGGCGGGAGCGCCGCCGAGAACTGCTTCTCGGCGCGCCTCATGTTCCGCAAGGGCGGCGCGGGCGAGCTCTACCTCTACGCGCCGCGCGAGAAGCAGGTCGACGCCCTGTGCGAGCTGGGCCCGCTCAGCTACTGCAACTCGGTGTACGGCATGAGCATCGGGCGCGGCAGCTGGACGTTCAAGACGGGCGAGTGGACCGACATCCGGCAGGACATCTGGCTCAACACGCCCGGCGTAGCGGACGGCGGGTTCAACATCTGGTGCGCCGTCCTTCCTCTTTATCCTTCCTCCCTTTTGCTACCTGCAGCACTGACGACTCTCGTGCTCGCTCGTGCAGGATCAATGGCGAGCTCGTCCTCTCGTCGTCGCAGGTCTACTACCGCAATTCCGCCGTCGGAAACATCGGCACGGGCCCGTCGAACAGCTCTGTCGTCCCTCCCATCGACTACGACGCCCTCTCCGACTCGGTCACGATCCCCAACGGCGGCTTCAAGCCTTCGAACGAGACGGGCGTCTTCAACCCTTCGTTCGTCACCAAGGTCGTCGGGCCCACCGCGACGGCGACGGCTGAGGGGTACGAGGACGCCAACGGCGACATCACGGCGACGAGCCTGCCGTATGACTGGGAGGTGCGCCGCGCGCGTCAACGCCGCCGCAACGTCGTCCCGCTCGCGACGCCCACGCCCACGTCGACCCTCGTCGCGAGGCGCGTCGTCGAGCTCGACAAGCGTGCCGACACGGTCGCGACGACCGTGCCTGGCTTCCTCGGCGCCATGTGCCAGACCTTCTTTGGCGGCTCGTCGACAGACTACGTGCGTCCGCTCTCTGCCTCTCTCCCCCGTCACTTCTCGTCCGTGCGCAGTCGCTGACCCATCTCGAGCACACGCAGAACTCGCCAACGCTGCAGTACTCGTACTTCCGCGGGTTCGGATTGCGGATCAACGCCTGAGCAGCGGGGGGAGGACCACGGGCGTGCAGGTCACGCCTTTGCCGAGAGACGCCTAGACATTTTCACGACCGGTTCATAGTGCTCTCTGTGAGAGTTTTGTTGTATCACTGCCGGATTTGCCTCTGCTCTGTCTCCGCTTGAGACTTTGGGAGCAGCTCGAGCGAGGCGGCTCAGGGAGGGAGGACGAGGCGCGTGCGTCGTCTGCGGACATCCGGCGCCCGCGCCTCTTACTCTTCCGCTCTTCGTCGAGACTGCACTTCTAGCCTCAACGGAATCACGACTGTGGCACTGCTGAGTTACCCAGCGAGCGCACATGCTCTGCCACGCCGTCGCCGTCTCGTCTCTCGTGCTCTCGAGCGCCTCCTCACTTGCCCGTCCTCGTCTGCTCAGCAACTCCTCTGCTCGCCGCACAATATGCCCGACAGGAAGCCCGGGATGTGCCTCGTCTGTGGGACCGAGTCGAAGCAGGCCTGCAGCCGGTGTGGCGAGCCGTTCTACTCACGAGATTGTGAGAAGGCGGTGCGTCGTCTGCCCTTCTGCCTCCTTCTGCAGTCCAGCCCGTCGAGGCTGAGCATTCGGTAGACGCTTCGATGAAATGAGGCGTCTGCAGCTTTGGTCGACGCACAAGTGGCTGTGCGGCAAGCCGACGTCCATTTTCACCTTTGCGCCGCTCAACGCCGAGGAGCGCGACACCACCCTCGACATGATCCGCTTGCCCGACGCGAGGCGTTGGAAGGCGCTGAGCGAGGTCGAGATCAGCGAGGCGGACGGCTGGCGCGAGGGCAACTACGAGGTCCGTGTTCCTTTCCTCGCTCGCGCTGCGAGGGGACCCCCTCCTCGAGCGAGCGACCGTCGCCGAGCTCCTCTCGAATGACTGACACCACCCGCTCTCTCGCAGAACCTCGTGAAGCACTGAACGGACCCGAACTGCGCAATTTCCGGGCCCAAGCGCTCGGCCCTCAGCCCTCATCGAGGTCCACCACCTCCTTCGCTACGACGACCACTGCCTCCCTCACGACGTAGACTCGGCCCGGTGGAACCACGTCGCCGAGGAGTGGCGCCTCAATCGCGAAGGGCCAGTGCTCAACAAAGGCGTCACCATGAGCCGCCTCGGCGACTCGCACCTCACCGTCTTCAACTCGTTCCACCGCGTCATGCTCACCTTCTGGACGGTCCGCCTCAAGGAGAGTCAGGAGGTAGCTCTGCCTGGCTCGCGCCTGGAGGACTCAAAGGGCCTCGGCAAAGCGACCGCGTACATGATGGGTGCGAAAATGAGCCGGCTCTGCGCGTCTTACGTCGACGCCAGCGCGACTGGGTGAGCGAGGCCGTCATGCACTCGGCCATGTGGTCCAACATGGAGGACTTGGCGACGGGGAACGTGCGCCGCCTCGAGCAGCACAAGAAGGTGCTCGAGGCCGACGCCGAGTCGAGGCAAGAGGCGGTACTAGGGCTTCCGACGTCTCTCGCCTCTCGAGTGAAGTGCTCTCAGTGTGCTCGTCGCGCTCGACAGGCTGGACTGAGAAGAGATACGCAGCCAGCCAGAGAAAAGAGAAAACGACCGATCTTACAACCCCGGACCGACCCCTCCTCTGCACCAACACCGCCGTTCATGCCATGTCGACTTCGTCCTCGTGCAGCGCGGCATGCTGCTGAACGTCCTGCTTGTTGACGACGGGCAGCGGGCGGCCGTCCCACACGCGGCCCCACTTGGGGAAGCACCGCTTGTAGAGCGTGAGGCAGACCGTGTCGAGCTGCGAGATGGGGCCGTCGAAGCCGGCCTGCACGCGAGAGTCCACCGGCAGTGTCAGTGAGAGAACGAGGACGAGAAGAACGGGGGGAGGGAGCGCACCTTGAAGTAGCCGTGGGTGCCGAGGGGCTCGCGAATGTGGCCAACGCGGCCCGTCTTGGTGCGCAGCTGGACGGGCTTGAAGTACTCGACGTCGTCGCGGTTGAAGAAGAGGTACCGGATCGTGGCCGTCTTCTTGTGCACCTTGAACGGGTGGCCAGTCAGGATGACGCGCTTGGCCGTGATGCGCGTCGCGTCCGACGACAGAAGCGCGCCCGTCCCGATGAGATGGATACCCTGGTCCGGCGAGGCGTTGGGCGCGTCCGCAGACGTGGTCGGCACGCGAAGGAGGAGCGAGGGCGAGTTGCCGAACGTGATGGGGAGGTACGCCGTCGCGACGTGCGCGTTGATGCCGTGGCGGAGGAAGCGTTCGAACTTGTGCACGTTGTTGGCGCCGCGCCCGCCGTTGCGCTGCGTGTGCTGCGAAAAGATGGGGTTGATGGCGAAGCGGCGGAAGCCCTGCTGCAACACGAGCGGGTCCTTGGACCGCACCGTGTCCGAGTTTTCCGTGTTGCGCTGCACCGTAAAGTGCATGATCGAGTACTTGTGCTCGTGCTTGAATAGGCCAAACAGCGCGAACGGGTTGAGCGGGTTGTGCTCGTCGACCACTCGCCGCGGGACGTTGGCGATGTGGACGATGACGCGCGTGCCGGGCTGCAGCAGGAGTGCGTCATCAGGTAAGCAAGAGCAACGCGACGAACAGGGTGGAGAGACAGAGGAGAACGCACCTCGGCTCCCTCAACCTGCTGACCCCTTCGCTCCATCTTGCGGCTCATGCCCTTCCAGTCCTCGAGCATGAAGCAGCGCCCATAGTCGCGCGGCAACTCCTCGTACGGGTCCCACCGGCTCGTGCGGAAGCTCTTGAGCCCGCGGTACCGTGCGAAGCGCTCGCGCGCGGGGATGTTGAGCGGCGTGTCGACTTCGTCGGGGAAGTCGAGGTCATCGAGGTTCTGCGTGTTGCGCTGGGCGGCGCGCTGCGACAGGTACTCCTTGAGCTGCGCCTCCTCTTGCTCGGGCGACAGGTCGGCGAACGGTCGTGCCGAGACGGACGCCGTCTCGTCAGCCGCCGTGTCGACAAACTCGGTCTCCTCTTCTTCCTCCTCCTGGTCCTCCTCCGCAGCGCCACCCTCGGCCTTCATCGCGTCGTCGTCTTCGTCCTCCTCGAGGTCGCCGTCCTCGTCCTCGTCGTCGTCGATGATCCACGCCGCCTGGTAAGCGCTCGTGCCCTTCGCGACCTTCTTCAGCTTGGGCGTCGTCCCAGGCCGCGCAGGCGGGGGCATCTCGGCGCGGTCGCGTGCTGCGGGCGCAGACGCCATCTCCTCCTCGGTCGGCCACGTCTGCTCGTCGAGGCCGAACTCGTCGTCGTCGGGGATGTTAGTCGACGCGAGCGAGTCGGCGTCGTCGTCCGGGAGCGAGAGCGGGTCGAAGGGCGCAGAGGTGGAAGGGGTTCCGTCGACCGACATCGTCTCGGAGGGTGCGGACGCGTTGCGCTTCGTCGGGCGGCTGGGCGGGGCGAGGAGGATCTGCTCGAGCAAGACGGCGTAAGCGAAGGACCGATCGCACACTGACGAAAAAACGCACCTTCGACACTCTGAAGTCGCCAAAGCCCTGCAGGTGCACGAGCCTGTTGGCATTCAGGCCACCGCCGCGCACGACACCCTCAACCACGAGGGTGCCGAGGTCCTCGCCCTCGAAGCCTTTGGGTCTGTCCTCGTCACTCGGGCCCTCCGTCGACGTTGCGGCATCCTCCTTCTCCCACGCCACGCGCTCAGCGAGCACACGCGGGCGCGCCTCGCGCCAGCGCAGTCCTTTGGGCGTCTTCTCGCAGAGGGCGCGCACCACGAGCGTCGCTTCTGACGAAGGGCCTGCAGCGGACGAGGAAGAGTCCTCGGTCGCCATCGCGGAAGAAGAGGCCGCCGACGAGGCGGAAGGGGCGGCCGAGACGCAGTGGATGCGCTCAATGGAGGGGAAGAAGTGGGTGAGGAAAGACTGCAACGAGAGGCGGGTCGAGGAGGCGAGCGTGGGGTTGCCGCCGGGGAGGTCCTGTGAAGCGCAGCGAGTCAGTTCGCGTCCATTGAACTCAGGCGAGGCGCCTGCGCGCACCTTGACGACGCCGAAGACACCGCCGTTCGAGCCACCGACACCGAGACCCGTCAAGCAACGCAGCACCGTCTCTCCCTGCGCGTCGACCTCCTCCTCGCTCGAAAGCGCAATGATGGTAAAGTCGGCGACCGAAGCCGCGTCGAGGATGGGGAAGAGGGACGTCGTGCGAGAGGCGGGAGGGAGGATGAGGAAGCGGATCGACTGGTTGTGAAACTTGGGGACGCTACGGCGATAGCAAGGCGAGGGTCAGCATCTAGGCACACATTGTGTGCCGGCTCGAACAGTCCCGAAGAGCGGTTTCGTCGATCGCAGGGGCATGGGCGGGGGAGAACGCACTCGAGCGACCGGTAACCCTCGACACCCGACAGCTCGCCGCCGATCGACTGGGCGAGGAGCTCGACCAGGTCGAGGCTGCTGACGTCCTCGGTCATGGGAACAACTGCGACGACGCGCTGGACGCGGTCGCCATTGCGGTTCTTGCCAGCGAAGATGCCCTTGGCATCCTCGACGATGCGGCGCTTCTTGTCGAGGACCTGCTTGGCATGGTGCTTGCGGTTGACCTTGAGGTGCTTTGCCTGGACCTTCTGCGACGCCTGCTTGGTGGCTTTGGACGCTTCGCCCTTGACGGCAGGACGGTGGGTGCGGCCCTTTGCCTGGTCGCGGAGACTGCTCTTCGAGGCGTGCTTGGACTTGAAGCTCTTGTTGGTCTGCTTGCCGTGGGCCTTGTGGCTGTGCCCTTGGCTGCCCTGCTGGCCGGCCATGCTGTGTCGGGCGGAGTTGGAGTTGCTCGCCTGAGGGAGATGAGGCGAGGCGGGGGAGGTCGAGTCGCGGTGTGGCGAGTCGCGAGAGAGCTCGGGTGGCCTGTAGAGCACTAGTAGAATGCCCTGGCTATAGCCTGCGCTAGGGCGAGACCTGAGGAGGGTGGAGAGACGGAGAGCGAGCGCGACGAGCTTGGGCGGTCGGAGTAGTGAGGCGGTGCTCGCTTCTCTCCCTCGGCCTCTCGCCGCGTGGTGGACCTCTACGGCGATGGCGAAGCAGCCTCAGTGCCTAGTCAGGGTACCCCGTCGATGTCGTCGACGTCTCGCTCGCCAGCTCGCACGCGGCGGTCGTCTTTTGACTGTCTCTCGACGCTATGAGCCGGAGTCGATAGCATTGAAGAACCACGGCCAAGACTCAGGAGAGAACGTGGTGCTTTGGGCGCCTCGATACAGACAAGAGGTCGCTAAGGATTGGTACGAAAGCGCGAAAGGGTATCGCAAGGGCGAGTCGATGAATAGGGCAGGTGAAAGAGGGAGTCTACTAGGGGGAGAGAGGCCTGCTCAGAGGGGCTGGACGACGCGCTCGAGGCGGGTCGCAGCAAAGCGGTGTGCGAAAGTCTCCCGCCTCGCGCGTGTCGAGGGCGTCTGCTTTCGGGCAAACAGTCAGCGATTGTGAATGACCCTGAATCGAGCGAGTACGGACAAAGACGCACCGAGGTCTTCCAGACGGAGAGCGCGCCCGAGCCGCCGCACCATTCGTTGGGGTTGCCCGCGCAGGGGAAGCGGCACGACGTCTCGGCCAGCTTGGGCGTCGTGATGGCCGACTTGCTCATCCAGCACTCCGAGTCTGCGTGGACCCACAGCGTCAGTCAGGGGAGGGCGAGTGAGGGGAAGAGAGAGGGCGCACAGTAGGAAAGGCCGCATGTGGTGGCATTGTTGGCGCTGCAAGCCGCGAGGCACGCCTCGACCGTCTTGTTGGCGTTGGATAAGCCAGTCGGAAGTGCGCGTACGTTGTTGACGAGATCCTCGTAGCCTGCGCTCGCGTGGAACAGGAGCGTCAGCGAGACGGCCCAGCGCGCGAGTCTGCAAGTGAGGGGGACGCACAGGCATCGTACTTCCACGCTCCCCACGTCGCCAAGTCGGTGCTCTTCGGGCTCGTCACCACATTGCGCACCGTCGACGTGTACACGTCAAGGGCGCCCGACCCGCCGCACGTCTGACTGGCGTTTCCGTTGCACTTCATCGCGCACGAGCTCGCGCCGAGTTTGCTCGCAGCGGGAGAGAGCGCCGGTGCAGCCCAGCACTCGCCGTAGTAGGAGACGCCAGCGACGGCGAGACCGGCTGCGTCGGCTGCGGCGAGGCAACCGTCGACGGTCGAGTTGGACCGGCCCGTCAGCGAGACGGGAAGTGAGCGGCCGTTGTTGACGAGGTCAGCAAAGCAGCCCGAGTCTGGGAGGCGGAAAATCAGTCTCGAGCTCGTTGTCAGACGGTAGAGAGAAGGGGCGCACAGGTCCAGCCCTTGTTGTACGTGACCTTGCCCGTCTGCGTCGCAGAAGGCACAGCCGTCGTGGTCGTCGTCGTCGTGGACGAGGCGGCTCGGGATGTGGTAGTCGTCGCGCTAACCTTCGTCGTCGTGGTCGCAGCCAGCGTTGTGCTGACGCGGGTCGAGGTGCTTGAGCTCGCCGAAGACGCTGCCGACGAGGTCGCGTTCGGCGCCGCCTTGCGCGTGTAGAGCTCGAAGGAAGCGCTGCCGGGGCCACCGACACCACCGCAATACTGCAGCGGGTTGTCGGTGCAGGTGAGGCCGCACGAGCCGGCACCGAGTGCAGTCGAGCCCGCGCCGAGCGTGTTGGCACCCCAGCACTCTCCGTGGTACTCGACACCTGCAGGGCGAGGCGGCCTTCGTCAGCGCGACTTCTACTGAGTGCGCGAGGGAGCGACGCACCGCAGTAAGTGTAATTCTTGGCGTCGCACGCCTCGAGGCAGCTCTGGACCGTCTTGGTCTTGGTCGAGAGGCCGTTGGGGAGCGCGCGGCCGTTGACGAGGTCCGAATAGCAGTCCTGGTAAGTGAAGACCGAACCCTTGGCCGAGGTGTACGAGGTGAGGACCGAGGGAGCGCTGCTGGGGACCTGAGCGCCGACGGGGCTGCGGCGGATCGGGACCAAGTCAGCGCGCAGCTCTCCCGCATGAGCCGACGAGAACTCACGGCGCAGACCCAGTGTAGGCGACCGGGCTAGAGAAGATTGCGGGCGGGTTGCTGTCGGCGCACGGCGTCGCGTCGGGGCCCTCGCCCGTCACGGGGTTGCAGCCCGGGAGCTTGGGCAGCGTGCCGAGGACGACCTCGTTGACGTCCGGTGTCTTGCGACACGTGTGCCCCGGATCGTATAGGTCGAACACCTTGCCTGCGCGAGAGAGGGGTCAGTCTGGGAAGGCCGGCGCGGCCGGCTGAGGGGGCTCACAGTACTCGATGATGCCCGTGTCCGAGGTGCATGTGTCGATGGCTTCTTGCAGGACGGCGCGGTCCCAGCCATTCGTCATGTCCCCGTGGTAGCCTAGGCCGGTTGCGTCGCCCGTTGCGAGCACAAACGGCTGCTCCGGGTTCATCGCTTGCGAGCGGTACTTGTTCCACGGGTCGACGGACCACATGACCTCGTCTGTGGGTGAATGTGCCGGTTGATGTGATGGAGTGAGAGGGCAAGGGTGAAAACAGGGCGAGGGCCAGGTGTGGAGAAGGTGAGAGATGGTGCGGCAGGGTGCGGAGAGGGTCGCGGGAGGGTCGCGGGCGAGGAGTGACAGCACGAGCTCGTCAACGAGGGGTCAAGCGTTGAGCTAGAAAGCGTAAGGACGTACAGAAGAGAGTGACGAGGCGAACGGGATGAGTCGAAGGGCACGCTGCATCAGCGAGAATCCGTCAGCGCGGCTGCCGAGAGGACGAGGTCCGAGCATCGGAGGACGCGCGACTCACGGCCAGACTCTCCGCCGATCGGGTATGCGACGTGAGATGAGTGATCCGCAGAATCGAGGTCGACGCCGTTCCAGCATGAAGGGAAGCGAATCTCGCCGCGCAGGCCGTTGGGGCAGTTGTACTTGGGCAGGGTTGGGATGCGCGTCTCGGCGACGTCGGCGCCCAGGCAGTTCCAGCCAATGGCCTGAGCTGCCTCCGAGCCGTCGTAGCTGCGCTTAAAGGGGTTGCCCGTGAGCATGCGCAGGCCGTCGGGGAAGGCCGTCACGTTGGTCGTGTCGGCTTTGTTGAAGCGTGGCACTGCGGGAGAGGGGGAGAGCACGTCGGTCAGCACGGCGGCTCGGGGCATTGTACAGACAGGGGGGAGGGTCCCCTAGACGGGCGGAGTCGTCGACGCGTCGAGGGACGTCAGGGAAGCTCCGAGGTTGAGGACTCACAGTAGTAGATGAGATATCCGGCAGAAGCGCTCGAGAAGGAGCCGTTTCCCCACTGGAAGTAGAGGTGGGGAGTCCAGTACGCGGACAAATCCTGCTTGACGAGGCACGAGGTGCACTCGCTCGCGCGCAGATCCTCGAACGTGTTCTGGAGGGCGAAGTTGCTGCCGCCGACGACGGTGTGTACATGACCGGCGACCTTGCCGGGCGAGACGATGCTATCGGCGCGCTCGGTGATGAGGACGTTGTTGCAAGGTCTGCGGAGAGGGGCGAGACGAGGTCAGCCGGAAGGTCCTCGCGACCCAGTCGGCCCGTCTCCGGCGGCCGGTGCGCCTCCATAGCTGCTGCGACGAATCGGAGGCGCCCCTGCAGCTGTTACGACGAGTCTGAAGTAGCGAATGACAGACGTACAGGCGCCAAAAGGCCTCGACGGAAGAAGCTCCGGCGACGACGAGCGCCGCGAAGAGGGACGCGCCGAGCATGCCGGTGTCGCGTGATGTGGGCGAGGAGGCAGAGCCGAGCGACGAACGACGGCTTCAGGCAAAGCACAGAGCGCAAGGACCAGCCAAGCGGAGCCGAGGCGAGGGAGAGAGGGAAGCGAGGACGACTGGCACCCGCCCGCGGCCGATGATGAGGGAAGCTGCACCGTGTTGAGCGACGGTCCCCCGCAGGCGAGCTCGGCTCTGCTCGCCGCTCGGCTCCCCACCAGCGCTTGAATGTGCTCGGCGGAACACAGTTTGCCCTGCGTCGAGGGCAGCGCGCGGGGCGCGAGTGAATGCGCCTTCCTCAACGGGCCGGCATGCGATCGCGCTCCAAGCTTGATGCGCGCGCCGTCCGCACCGAGCCGCAGCAGTGGAATGCCCCTCGATCGCGACAGGACTGGGGCGGTCCGAGGCGTCGGCCGAACGAGGCGAGATTGACGAAGAGGACAACCACGGCCACGCCGCGTGCCGTGGTTGCTCCCACGCCTCGTCGTCGTCCGCAGCGCAGTCGTCTCGACCAGGCAGGCGATCGCGCCGCCAATGTCACTGTCTGTCTATGCCGCCGGCCTGTCTTCAGTGAGATGCGGTCCGAGAACGGCGTCAGCGCTCTCTATCGAGCGTGGTCAAAGCGTGGTGCTGCATTGCCGCGGCCGGCGCTCTCGCGGTGTCGCCCCCTTTCCAGCCGTACCGGCGCTCCATTCAACGCATCCACGCCTCGTGGAACGCGAGCCGTCGACCGCGGGAGGAGCGCTCGACGAGAGAAAGCGAGGCGCGGGAGGCACAGGCGTGACGAACACCTGCTTGCAGACACGCAGGCAACAAGCCTTCCGGCGAGCGACAAGACGAACGCAACGGGGCCGCGCGCGAGAGACGAAAAGACATTACGCACACCGTGCCACGGAGCTTCCGACGAGACCATCACGGCCTCCCCTCCAGCCTGTCCCACTGTCCGTCCCTCGCCCTGCCCGCCTCGCCGCCCGACGTCGGGATTCAACCGCGGATGAAAGGGTGACTCAGCAGCTCCTGCGCAAGTAGAAGCACACGAAGGAGTCAGTCCAGATCCCGCATTGGCGCGCCGTGGCACCACCACGTGTCTTCGCACACACGACGCACCTTTGGCGTCGGCCTCCTGGCCGGTTCCAGGCTCAGCATCTTGTCGAGCAAGTCGACAAAGCTGGCGAGCAGGCGCGCGTCGTCCTCCTTGAGCTTGCGGGCGACGCCGGGCGGCATGAGGCGCGAGCGCAGGTCCGAGGGGGGCTTGCCGGCGATCTGGCGCGGAGTGACCGTGTCCTGCGCGCGCGAAAGTGATCGGGCGTCAGCGCTCGTCGCGCGGTCACGTGATAGAGACGCGAGGACGAGGAAGGTAGCACGCACACTCTTCTCGACGTAGAGAAAGTTGAGGCTCTCGTCAAAGTGCTGGTCGTGAAACCTCGCCTTGCGGATCACCTTGTGGTTGAACTTGCCCTTGGTCTCCATGATGAGGAGGAGCATGTGGTTGTTGGTCCTGCCGGGGAAGAGGATCCTGCGAGTGCGCCAAGAAGCTGGGGTCAGCGGCCGGGTGAGGGTAGATAGCGCAGGAACAGGAGGCGGACGCACTTGCCCGTGTACAGCTCGTAGAGCGTGCACGCGATGGACCACACGTCAAGGGAGCAGTCGTACGGCAGGCCGAGGACTGCGAGCGGGGCGAAGACGCATGTCAGCCGGAGGCCTTGCCTTCAAAGCGAGCTCGTCCGCCGCCGCGATGGCTGGGCCGGCCCACGGAAAGTAGGAGCGCGCAAGGACTCACTGATCTCTGGCGCGCGGTAGAAGCGCGAGACGAGGTATGGCGTGATCTCGTTCTCGCTCACGTCCGACGCCGAGCCGAGGTCGCACACCTTGAGTGTCGACTTGCTCTCGTTGACCTGCAGGCAAGAAGCGACATGCACGCAGTCAGCTGACGAGGCCCTGAGGGAAGAGGCCGAGCACGAGCACGTGTCGCCCGCTCCGCACGCAGCCTTCCCCGAGAAGTCGAAGCAGGAGGGACGCGGACGCACGAGAATGTTGTCTGGCTTGAGGTCGGCGTGCATGATCTCGCACTTGCGCATGAGCGACAGGGCGAGGAACATCTGGCTGGCGTACGCGCGCACGGCCCGCAAGTTGAGGCCGACGTCCTTGCCGTAGCGCTTGACGACCTCGCGCAGGTTCATGCTGTGCGGACATGCGACAGCGTGAGCCCTTTGCTCGGAACATGCAGCGTGAAGAGGCGAGCCGGTGGGAGGAACGCACCTGAGCGACTCAAAGACGAGACAGAGGTGCCCGCGGTGCTCGAAGGTGCGGTGCAGGCGCACGAGGTGCTTCTTGTCGTCCGGGTCGGCGTCGCGCAGGCGGCGGAGGATCTGCGCCTCCTTCATGCCGGCCTTGAACCTGCGCAGGGCGCGTCTCGTGGTTAGCTTGCGCCGCAAGATTGGAAAAGGTGAAGCACAGGCGCAGCGCCAGCAGCGTTCCACACAGGCGTGCGGCCACATCGAGAGAAAGTGAGAAAGAAAGTACGCACATGCTCTCCTGACTGCGCACGATCTTGATGGCGACGTCCCTCCTCTCTGCCTCGCCGACGCCCTTGCCCGCAAGCCCCTGCTCGCCCTCATACCTGCCCGAGCCCTTCTCGCCCAAATCCCTTGCCTTGACGACGCTCGAGAACATGCCCTTGCCGAGGTTGGCGACGACGTGGTACCGCCCGTCGTCAAGCGCCTCGCCGAGGATGACGCGGTAGTAGCCCTCGGAGTCGTCAAAGTTGTCGGCCAGGAGCGACGCGTCGGTTGTGCCCGTCGGGAGGGCGCGGTTGACAATCTGCGTGAGCGATGGCACCGAGGTCAGTCACAGCGGAAGACAAGGAAGCCTCGAGAAAACGAAGAGGAGACGCACCGGCACGCCCGTCTTCTTCTTGCCACTCTTCTTCTTCTTGGGCTTCTTGTCGTCGGTCCCGATGGCAAACATGTCGTCCTCGTCGTCGTCGTCATCGTCCTCCTCTTCCTCCTCACTCTCCTCGACCTCGATCACGCCCTCCCGGTCCTTGGCCTCGCGCTCCCGCTCAAGCTCGCGCCGCTGCCTGCGGTCGTCGTCCGCGTCGTCAGGGTTGTAGTCCGCGGCGGAGACTTCGTCGGCGTCGGTCTGGCCTGCAGAGGCGGGCGGGGCGGCAGCGGCAGCAGAGGACGACGAGGCGTCCTTGGCGAGCGAGAAGGTCGACTCGGCGACGGGGTCGACAGAGACTGCGCGGGTCGATGGTGCATTCGACGACGAGACGGCGGGTGAGTCTGCGGGGTGTCGAACGAGCCGTCAGCGAGGGGAGCTCAGCAAGAGCGAGCGAGAGAAAGACGCACCCGTGTCGATCCGCAGGCGCTTCGCGGCGCGCTCGACCACGTCCGGGGCCGGCGTACCATCAGGCTGCTCGCCCTCGGTTGGCGCTTCCCGCTTGACGTCGGGCGTCACACCACCGGACGGTGCAGCGCTTGGGGTCGCGCTGGCGTACTTGGCGAGGATCTCGGCTCGCTTGCGGCGGCGCTCGGCGAGGATGGCTTCTGCGTCGGGCTCGACGGCCGGGGTGAGGTCAAGCTCTGGCTCGGGAGCGGCGTTGATCCTGTGCGCGAGGTGTGGATCAGCGAGGGTGGACAAGCCGAGCAGGGGTGAGGGACGCAGGTGACGCACTCTCCCTCTTCTACGACGGCGGGAGCGGCTGAGGGAGGAGCGGCTGGAGCTGCGGGGGCAGAAGCCTGTTGCGCGCGTGGCTGCTGCGAGGACGAAGAGGAGGGAGGGGGGATACTCGTCTCGTGCGTCGGCTGAGGCGGGCGTGCCTCGTGGCCGTAGCTGTCGCGGCGGCTTCTCCCTCGGTACTCTCCATCGCGCCTCGCCGCGTCGCTGCCCCTCCTGTCGTACCCGCCACGGGCGTGGTGACCCCCTGCGCCACCTCCACCGGGTCGCCCGCTGTAGCCCCTTGAGCCGTGGTGAAAGTCACGCTGCTGAGAGTCAGGCGCGGCGTCTCGGTCGTAGTAGCCGCCTGCAGGTGGAGGTGCCCTGCGCGACGGGTAGTCGTCGAAGCCCCTCGAGGCGGCGGCGGCGGCGCCCCGGCGGTCTTGCTCCCACCAGGGCAGGGCGCCATCGTCATGGGCGTCGTGGTCCCGGGAGCGTCGAGCGTCTTGACGGCTGGACATTGCGCGCGCGGCACACAAGGCGGTGGAGACGGAGGGGTTAGCGGTGGTGCTGTTCGCGGAGCGGGCAAGGACGAGGGCCAAACCCAGTAAGGCGGAGGGGGTGGGGAGGGAGTGCAGCTGGAGGATGTAGGGTGGGGACTAGCACTCGGAAGAGGCGGGGGAGGGAGGTGGCTAGAGTCCTGAGGGGGAAGCGACGACATGGGAGACCCCGACGAGGTTGCGCCCGATCCACTCACCGCTGCCAGGCCTCTGTCGACTCTGTGTAGCTTCTAGACGCCTCGCTGGACTCTTGCTTGAGCCTCTAGAAGCAACCGCTGGGCCCGCACGCCGTGCCCTCGCTTCTCTGTGCCTTTGACATCGACGACCTGGCAGGTTCCGACTCGCCGATTGAATTGTCTCCAGGCGGGTGCATCCAGCGTGAGCTTCCCTCCAGGCCATCAAATCCTCGGCAGAGGGCCGCTCGGAAGCAGACAGCGCCGCTCCTGGCGGAGCCGCCTCGGCAACCGCGCTTCCGAAGCCACCCCACTCCAGGTCTCTCTGCCCTTGCGCTCCCCGTGCAACTACTGACACTCCCTTGTGTCCCGTACCAGACCTATGGACCCGATGAATGTCGCCGAGTATGCGGACGCTTTCCCGCTGCTCGAGCAGGCCATGTCCGACCTCGCCAAAGGCCAACTCGTTCGCGACGAGCGCTGCACGATGATGGACCTCATGAGCGCAATCGAGGTGCGCGACCTGACCTTGTGCAACCGGCAACGGGAGGGACGTCGGACCTGACATCATCGAGTCCCTCCAACCAGATCAACGACGCCCGCACCGACACCTTTCTGCACGCGCAGAACGAGCGAGAACGGCGACCCAACCTGCCGCCGTTCGATCCTTCGCTCACACTGTCTGCGCGAGACGTCGTGTGGCTGCACGACGAGGTCGTGCGACTTGAGGTGCGGCCTGCCTCAATTCGCTGCTGCCTTTCTCCGAGCCATACTGACTCTCCGCCGTTTGGCTAAACAGGCGACTTTCCACTCGGGCTATCCCCTCGCATCAACACTCTGGACGTGTAACTGCCTGCGAGCCGACTCGCTCGCCGTGATCTCGGGCTTCGCTCCCTCGACCTCCGCCACAGAGAATGACGAGCGGTCGAAGCTGCGCACCGTCGTCCTGCGAGCACTTTTCCTCGCCGTGCTCAAGAGCAATCAGATCGTATGGGAGGAGCTCTCCAAGAACCAGGTGTACGAGGTGTGCCTCTCCGGACGCTTCGTGCCTTGCTGCGACCGCCGCTGAGCCCTACTCGACGCAGCACGAAGATGTCCATCTCTCGCGCGGCTCCGTCTCCTTCAACACCCTCATGTCCGCCTGCTACCCTCCTCCCGCACCACCGCCGCCACAATCACCTCTTGTCGTGCCCGGGCAGGATGAACCGTCGCCGCCTTCGGAACGCCTCATCTCGGTCGACGACGTTCTCCGTGCACTCGACGAAGCGCTGCGATGGCTCCAGGCAGACGAGCAGGTTCACGCCGAGTGGCTCAGTACTGAGGCGAGGGACGCTCTCGTTTCCAGGGTGACGCTGCGGATCGTGCGCTTCCCCTTGTCCCTTCACCTCCTCCTCTCCTTCTTGCGTACTGACTATGCGGTCGCGCGCACAGGACCTCCTCTACCCTATCGCGCTCCTCACCTTCCCGGCGCACACCTCTCCCTCGGCGATCTCGCATCACCTGGACCGGATCCAGTCCTACTCGCCGCTCTTCCCCAGCTCGTCCACTCCTGAGCCGTGCGAGTCCTCTCCTTACGACCCACCTGTGTCCCTCAAAGCCGCCTTCCACCCGTCGACGACCGTCCCGCTCCTCGCGACGCAGCAGCCCCCTCGACCAGTCGACATCCTTCCCCTCGGCGAGGCGTACGACCTTTTGCGCGAAGTCGTCGATGACACGCGCGAGCTGATGCAGCTGTGGGAGCTGTGGCGACGTGGAGAGGGCGGGTGGAAGGACTTGCACGAGTGGAGCAGAGCGAGGGGGAGGACAGAGGCGGTCCCGTACGTGCGTTCGCTGCAGCAGGTGCGTCATCCCGCTCATCGGCCCGCAACCCTTCAACCCCCGACTGACCTCGCGCACGCCCTGTCGCCTTCAGTCTCTCATCTCGACCACGACGCATCTCTTCCATGCGCATCCGCTCTCCTCCCTCGCCGCCTCCTTCCTCCAGCTCCTCACGCCCCTCCCTCCCTCCTTCCTCTCCACCCTCCCGTTCCTCCTCTCACGCGAGTATCACCCGACCCAGCCCGCGCACACCCTCCTCGCCTTCCTCGACCGCCTCGCCGCCAAGCTCGCCCAGTTCGCGCACGCCCTCGCGGGGCAGAACCGCGCGCGGCAGCGCAGGTGGGTCGTCAAGAGCCTCGGGGCGTGGGGCGACGTCGTGCGCGAGGCGGAGGACCACGCGCCGCGGCTCGTGCGGGACGTGCTCGCTGCGCTCGGGCCCGCTCTCCCGTCCGAAGACCCGCCGAGAGTGCTCCGAGCAACAGAGCACCTCGGCGCGGCGGTCAGCGCGCACGTGCACGAGCTCGCGCTCGAGGCGCTGCTGAGCGGGTTCGAGGACGCTGTCGGGCTCCTTGAGGGCGGCGTGGGGCGCGGGGGTGCGAGCGAGGCGTGGTGGGTCGCGAAGAGGCTTGCGGCACGACTGGTGGGCCTGTGGGAGAGACTCCTCGGCACGAAGGAGGCAGGTGCGGACGGGAGGGAGTACCTCGAGTCGAAGAGGGCGGAGGCGCGGGCTGTTGAGGCTGTCTGCGCGACGTGCTGGCTCGTGCGTCCCCTTCCGATCTCTGCTCGTTGGTCCGCTCGGGCGTGCTCGTAGTCAAATGCTGACTATCGCGACGATACCTACTCGCAGGCGTCGCGCAACCCCACCTCGTCGACTCGGCCACCAAAATTCTCGTCGCCCTTCCTCGCCTCACTCACCGTCCCGCCTGCGCAAGCCGAACGTGGCCGATTCGTTCAGCGCTTCGAGTGGCTCGACAAGCTGCCGCCGCCAGGTGGAGATGCAGAGGGGAGCGTGTCGGACTGGGCGACGTACCGCGACGAGCGGGATCAGCTCGATAAGGCACATGTGCGTGTTTCCTCTCTTGTGAGTGCGTCTGGTCGCTGACCCGGAGGACTGCGACAGCTTGCAATCACGGAGCGCGAGTCCGCCGAGGCATGCGAGCGCGCTGTCGATGCTCTTTCGGCCCTCGCGCGCGCGCTGCCCGCTCAGAATGGCGCTGCCCCGCAGACGCGGACGTCGCAGCAGGTGCGTTCTTGGGTGCAGTGCACTCGACTCTCAGCTCACTCGCTGACTGAGCCGACTCGCAGCGTCTTGGCCCGCTCAGCCGCGTCCCCTTGTCCGCCTACGCCCTGCCTGACCAGGTACCGTTCCGGTCACTCTCGACGGAACTGCGGCACCTGAGCATGGAGAACGGGTCGAGGGTGCAGTTACTCGACAGCGCGTAGATCAACCCGTGCTCGCGGGAAGGCAACTCGGTGTGCCTCGGCGTTTCCCTCTCTCATACTGCCTCGACGGGGTTCGCGGTTACTCGCTGTGAGCGCCTACGCCCAATGCGACCAAACGAGAGACACCTGAGTTGCTGGCAGAAGGGGACAAATGTACAGACACCTCTCAACTCGGACCTCTTTCTGCTCGCCAATCGGGCGGCAGGAGCGTCAATCTGATTCTCGACCCTGTTCAGTCCTCCTTGAAGACGATGATGGGCTTGATGACCTCGCCCGAGTGCCTGTGTACATGCGTGTGACGAGAGAGCCCTTGCGTCAGCACTTTGCGCAACGTCGGAGCGAGGCAAAAGCGAGCCGAGGACGCACATGTCGTGCAGCGCTTTGTCAAGGTCCTTGTACGAGTACGTCTTGGAGACGCGGTCCACAGGGAAGTGGCCCTCGGCGTACAGCTTGGCGAGGAACGGGACAAATTCGGGCGGATTCGAGTCGCCCTCGCAGAGGCCAATGTAGGTTTTCTGCAGGCGCGAGACAAGAGGTTAGCGTGAGCCGCGTCAAGGATCAGTAGTACAGGACAGCGCAGACGCACGCAGGCGACGAGGTTCTCAAAGATGCCGAAGGGCGGGTTGACGCCCGGTCCCGGCGTGCCGCACGACAGCAAGGTCCCGAGGTTGGCGGTCATTGCCCACCCAGCTTCAAGCGCGCGCACGTTCCCTGAGCATTCGACAAAGTAGTCGACGCCGCCGTCCGTCGCTTTCCTCACCTGCTCGACGACGTCTGCGTCGCGCGCATTGAAGGTGTGGGTCGCGCCAAACTCCTTGGCCATGTCGAGCTTGCCAGGGACAACATCGAGCAGGATGATGGTCTCGATGCCGAGGTACTTGGCGGCGAAGAGCGCGCCTGCGCCGACTGCACCGAGGCCGGAAATGGCGACGCTCGAACTTTTGGCGGGCTTCAGACGGCGCAAGATGGCCCCAGCGCTGCGAGACCATCGTGAGTCAGTGGGAAGTTCACTTGCCCACGACCGAGCACACAGACGCACCCGGTCTGGAAGCCGCAGCCGATGGGTGCGAGCGTCTTGAGTTCTGCGGCGTCGTTAGGCACCTTCACCACCGAGTTCTCAACGACGACGGCGTGCTTGGCGAATCCGCTCTGGCCAAAGAAGGCGCCGTAGACCTCCTCGCCGTTCGGACCGCGGATGCCCGCTTTGTTACCGACGGCGACGCTGCGCTGCCGGCCAAAGTTAATCGCGGCGAACCCTTCGCATGCCGCAGGGTGTCCAGTCTGTCGAAGAACAGTGGCAGAGAGGGAATACTCCCCTGGAGGGTTAACAACATGGGTAGCAGTGAGAGCAACATGCCACACAGGAGGGTCAACGAGGGAAACGCACCTTGCAGGGCTTGCACGCCGAGCAGTAGTTGAACGAGCACAGGACTCGGTCGCCCGCCTTGAGGTCCTTGTTCTTGACACCGCTGCCGACCTTGACGACGATGCCAGACGTCTCGTGGCCGGTGACGTTGGGGAAGGGAGACGGGAAGGCACCGCTCTGAATCGCCAGGTCGGTATGGCAGATGCTGCGGGACGGGTCGGTTCATGGTCAGTTGTCGACGAGCAAAACGACCGAGAGAACAAAGGTGCACGCGGATCAGGACAGGCAGAGGGCGCAGGCTCACCCGCACGCGACGACCTCGATCAGGACCTCGTTCGCCTCGGGCTCGAGGAGCTGCAGAGGCGCGTCTCGTCAGCTCCGAGAATTGTGCGTTCGCTGGCTACTCCCGCTGGACGTACTTCGACGGTCTGAAGCGAGAACGGCGCGTCCTTGGCTAACAGCGGCGCCGAGAAGCGGTGCGGGGAAGTGGGGGGCGGTCAGCTCGACTCGCGGCTGGGTACCGCAGACTCGAGCGGGCAGCCAGGCGCACCAGTGAGGACATAGGCTTCAGTCTGCATGGTGTGCGAGTCGCAGGTGGACAGCTTAAGAGGGAGAGAGAATGAGAAGAGCAACCCAGGCGGGAGCCAGAGCCGAGCGAGGCGATCCCTGGCGCAGGAGCGGAGAAGCACAGCCGGAGACGAGGCCCCCCACACTCGAGAGATGATTGACCAGCGCGAGCTAGTCGGTCAGGCCTGGAAGCCGTCGGCAGAGACGAGGACGCGAAGCGCGGCTTGCGCAGGCCCCGAACGCCGCCGGCGCCGCGGCGCCTGCCGAGACTCGCCCATATAATAACGCTTGGCGACCGGCGACTTGCTTCGCGGGATAATCCAGCTTGCACTGCACGTCCAATCTAGTAAGAGTTGACTGTGGGCGGCAAGCGAGGACGCGCGTGAATCAGACGGTCCATTGCGACGCGGCGGGAACTGACGGCCTAAGCGCACGAGCCTGAGCAGGAGCCGAGGATCAACTTGCTGTGCACCCGCAATCGACGGCTCGAGATAGAGAGAGAGAGAGAGGACGGGGAAGGAGGGACTAACCGAGGACGTCCCAAGGAGGGAGCGGCGTGACGTGGTCGTGGTCGTAAATGTCGAGGAGCTCCGGGGCGACGAAACAGCGCGGCGCGACGATCTGGAAGAGGTACTCGGAGAACCACGCGTCCGTCATGACGACGAAGCCCTTGTTGCACGCCTCGGGGCCCTGTGCGGGAGGAGCGTCAGAGACGCGAGATGGAGAGCGGGAGCGAGCGCTAGAGAAAGTCGGCCCAACCCAGCTGTTCTCGACACGCCACCGCACCGACTGGCCGCGCTCGTCAAGGTGGACGGCAGTGAACATCATGGCACTGTGGTGCGCATCCGTCGAATCAGTTCGTCGCGGGAGGACATCTTCGCGGCGCACTGGGTCATGCTCGAGTCCTGCGACAGCATGCGCTGCCGCTTGTTCATCTTGAGGCTGGTTCCGAAGGCCTCGTCGTACTCAAACAGCTTGATGTCCATCACGCCGTTCTTCATGTCGCTCGCTTTGTCGACTGTGAGGCAGCGAGCGTCAGACCTCGAAGGGCGCGCGCGACGCAGCGAAATGGAGACTCGCCGTCGCAGCCGAACCAGACCGGGTAGTCCGCCTGATCTTGCATGGTCAGCGTCTATAGCAAGAAGAAGAGGACGGGGGAGGGACCGACCTGGAGCATCTTGACGGCAATGTCCTTGAGCGCCTGGATCGGGAGGTTGAGGTAGCGGACGGGCCGCCCGCCAACGACGTTGCCGAGGCGCTCAACGGTGTAGACCTGCTTGTACGGGTGTCGCGGGTCGTTGATGATCGAGATCGTGTCACTGCAGTTGTAGCCGGCGTGGACCTGTGCAAACTCGAGCGGCGTCGTGCGCAGCGAGCGGACCTTGCCGGCCTTGTCCTTGTACTCCCAGAGGATCTGGGGGCGCGACGCGACGGTCAAGATGATGGAGCCACAGATGGAGAAAGCGGCGGGGAAGAGACAGGAGAGGGTGCAAACTCACAGGCTCGTCGGGCTTGGGCGGCTCGCCGCACGTCGTGGTCAGGATTCGCCAGATCTCCTTGAGCATGCGGTCCTTGGTGTCCCTTGCCGCCGCCATGGCCTCCTTCTTGCGCACACCCGACGAGAGATGCGCAAGCATCGCCTTCCGCAGCTTGAGGCCCATCTCGCGCAGCTTGCTCGTCAGGAGCGCGTCGAGCGCGGCCGAGTTGGACGAGTTGAACGACTCCGGGTAGACGGTCTGCGGGACGAGGCCAAACTCCTCGACCAGCCCAACTGCCAGGTCCCACTGGCCTCCGTCTTGCGCCGGCGTGTTGGCGAGCATGTACTGCACCGTGCGCGAGTCGAGCGGCTCGTCGACGAGGTCGATCATCTGCTCGAGGAACCAATTGGCTTTGGAAAGATGATCCCAAATGAAGAGGTACGACTTTGAAAGGACGGGTCAGCGGTCAAAGAGCCGAAGGAGATAGGGAAGGAGGCAGACCGAGACGGACCTGCGACAGCTGGAACTCGCCGAGCTTAAATTTGCGACTCGTGAAGATGCGCGTGACGTTGCACGTCGCAAAGAGCCAGCAGCGACCGGATGCGAGCTGGTTCGCGACGGGCTCGCCCTCGGTCGCGACGGCCGTGTTGAAGAGCATCTGGTCCGAGATGACGGCCTCGCGCGACTTGAGCACGACGTTCATGTTGGTGCGGGTCAAGATCGTTTTGGCGAGTGCGTACTGTTGGTCGTGCTTGAGCTCGTCGTGCCATCGGTCGATCTGGCCGAGCTGGACCTGCGCAGGCGAGGATTAGCTTCGCTCGCCCGACAAGCGTCAGGGAAGGGAGCGTACCGAGCCCGGATGGTCTTGCGCAGTGCCCGCATCAGTGCCAGTGGCGAGAGAGAGAGTGCGAAGGGGGCGGTTCTGTGAGGAGGGGCCCGTCAGCTCGAGAAGGCCGCTCCGCCGAGTGAGACGAGGGAACGCACGAGCGTGCTCATTCTTCAAGAGAGCTGGGGTTGGAGTCGAATGCAGTGAAGAGAAGGAGGTCAAGAAGCAGCAGCGCAATCTGGTCCGACGGGAGCGTGCGCGCGTGCGCCCTCTCCGGTGAGTCCGCGGACACGGACGACAGGGGCTCAGGAGAGGACTGGGTGTCCTCGATGTTCTCCACCGAGGGACGCAGGAGTTGAAGCGGAGACATGAGATCGCCGAAAGGAGAGGCTGGCCGATAACCGGCCGTCCGGAGTGTTGCCGACTCGACCGAGAAGTGCATGCGGGCAACGCGCGAGCGAGGCGTCCAGCTCGAGCCCGTCGACGCTTCGTCAATTGTGAGCGTCGAGTCTAAGCACAGCCGATCGAAGAGAAGACGGACGGCACAAGAAGACGCGACAGGTCCGAGGCGAAAGAGCGAGAGCGAGAAGCCTTGGAGAAGCTCGTCCTGTGCTCCGGGTTGTCGAGGGTCAGTGCAGGTTTGCACATGGCACGCAGCCGTGAGTACAAATGTGCACCTCCTACTCGTCATCGTCGTCGTCGATCGAGATCTCTTCCGGGTTGACAGCCGCCGGCGCCGCGGCGGGCTGTTGCCCCGCGGGCACGTCCTCCCCCTTGTCGGCCATCTCGGGCGCCGTCTCCCCCTTGGGCTCTTCATCGACGGCGTCTCCCGCGCGCTCGACCTCTGCGAGCGCCTCGGCCTTGGCGGCGGCGAGCGCGCGGGCCTTCTCGGCTTCGAGGGCCTGGAGGTAGCCCTCGGGGATGGGGTTGATGCGGTTCTCGATGCCGAGGAGGGACGAGAAGGCGAGCGTTTGCGGGTTGGTGTACCACGAGGCTGTGGAAGAAAGGCGTGTGAGCGCGCTGCGGCGACTTGAGCATCGCGAAGGCCTTCCGACAGGGCGCAGGAGGGAAGCAGCGAGCGCGACTCACGCATCTGGATCCTGCCCTGCGCCTCCCACTCTTCCTGCGTCGGCGCCGTCCGCGCAAACTTCATCACCTCGTCGACCTCGACAAGGCCGTCGCCCCCCTTGCCCACGTTTTGGCACACCCACGCGTAGTCGGCCTCGATGCGCTGCGTGAGCTCCGAGAGGGGCGGGAACGGGGTCGGGCGAGGCGTGAGGGAGAGGTAGGGAGCCGTCGCGCGGACGATGGCGAGCCAGTGAGGGTCGAAGAAGAGTTTCGGGCGTGGCAGAGGGGCAGCGGCAGCAGCAGGCTCCTCAGTCGCCGCCGTCGTCTCGACATCACCGTCGACAGCACTGGAGGCCTCGGTGGGAACGCTGGGGGAAGCTGCCGACTCGGTGGGAGGGACGCTGGCGGACGGCGGGACCGATGCAGACGCGATGGAAGGGATGTCGAGGACCTGCGCGCGCGAGCGTGAGCTGTGGGCACAGGGGCGACAAGCTGGACGAAACGCGCACCTGCAAGAAATCCCGGCCGCGCCCGGGTTTGCTCAGCGCAAGGAACCTCGTCGTTGGGCCTTGCGACCCTGCCGCCTCCTCCACCTCCGGTTCCTTCTCCTCCGCTGCGACCTCCGGCTCGACCTTCATCACCGCGTCTTCCCCATCCACGAAGGTCTCCTCCTCGTCATCAAGCGCGATCTCGTCGGGGTTCTGCGCCGCCGCCGCGGCATTCGTCGATGTCCCCGAGCCGTGCGCGTGCGCCTCGGCGCTGCACCCGCCCGGGCTGCCCTTCTCCTCGCTTTGCGGACCCTCGACACTGTGCGCGCCATCCATCGGCGACGTATCTGCGACGGCGACCTCGTCTTCGTCATCGTCGAGGAGGATCTCGTCCGGGTTCTCTGCGGCCGGGGCTTGCGGCGCTACCCGGGCGGGCTGGCCCTGCTGGCTTCCCCACTGCCGCGGTTCGCGCTTGACGAGCTGCGTCGGCCTGCCGTCGTGGTGGAACAGGGCAGCGAACCTGACGTGCAGATGAGCCGAGAACCAATACCGCGGCTGGAGGGAGGTGAGGAGAGCGTGCAGAGGGGGCGAGCCGAGCGAGTTGGTGGCGACCTGTTCGCAGGAGTTGAGCATCCCATGAGTACTTTGCAAAAGAGCGTGGATCGCTGATGCGGAAGGGAGAAGATGGCAGCGACGAACCTCGTCACGGAAGAAGGGCTTCTCGCGCAGGAGCGTCTCGGTGTCGCCGTGCTGCTCGATGCCGAGCGGCCAATCGTGCGAGAGAAACACGTCTACACTGTCGCCGCGACTCTTGAGCTGTGCGCGCGGACGGTTAGGTCAGCGGGAGAGAGAGAAGCGCAGGGAAGGGACGCACCTGGAGCAGACGCGCGACGTCGTACTCGCGGATGTGATACACCGAGCGGATCGTGCGGTCGTCGTACGGGACCGTTTCAAAGTGACCTGCGGATTGCCCAGCGTCAGTCGGGACCGTCGGCAGGAGCGGAGAAGGCCCACACGCACCCTTCTTCCAGTCGCCGCCCTTCCAGATTCCGCTCGCGCCCGCGATGCGCAGCCACCCGTCGACGAGGACCGAGCCGGCAAAGCCGAGGAAGTAGATGTCCGGTGCCAACCAGCCTCCGTGGTAGCTGCGCGGGCACGGGCAGGATGCGAGGTCAGCTCGCGCGGGATGTAGGAAGGCGAGAGGAGGGGAAGCGAGCGCACCACTCCCACATGTAGCCCGACGCCTCGTGGTTGCCTCCGATGACGATGGTGAGTTTCGGCGCGCGCTTGTGCCCGCTGTAGTACTGGTGGAAGTGGCCCAGGGCGCGGTACTTGACCGGGCAGGCCATCGTCTGCAAGTCCGCCACGTTGCGCATGGCCTGCGGAGGGGGCAGGATCGGGCTCAGCTCGCACCAATCTCACAGAGTGCTGACTGACCGAGGGAGACGCACCTGGAAGTCGCCGCAGCAGATGACCAGGTCGACCTCTGGCTCGCCCCTCGCGCGCGCCTCCTCATCACATCGCTCGACGCTGGCGTAGATGTCGTCGAGGGTGCCGTGTGAGCAGCCGACGACACCGAGGCGCAAGGAGCGCGGCCTGGGCTCTGCCATGTGGGGGGGCAGCGCGGAGTCGAGGGGGTGAGGTTGGTTATGGGAAAGGAGCGCAGACGAGCCGAGGCGCAAAGCTGATGGGCGGGCGCAGGCGCGTGGGTGTCGAGCTACTGAGCGATGCTCTGCTGTTTCTGGTTAACTCGAGCCTCTTTGAGTGGACGAGGCGAGGTGGAAGGGGGAGAGCGTCTCTCAACGACTGATGAAGCACCGACCTTCCTCTTGACCAGCTCATGTGGGCGAATGGCTAGCGCAATTGCATTTTTGCGGACTCAGGCGACAGGCTCGAGCAAGAGCGGGACCCCAGGGTCAATTGAGGCGGCTCAACTGGCCTGCGCACTCCTCGACCTCAAAGCCGAACTCGGACCCCACGGCCCCTGCTGTAGAGACGATGCGTGTATTCAAGAGGACCCTGCAGGCGAGCGAAGCTACAATACAGACACGGACAGACTCGATGACGCACACACACGCAACAAGCTCGGGCGAACCGGCGCCCCCGTCGCCCTCTGCTCAGGCTCTCCCTCCTCGCTCGCGGCGGCGGCGGCGGCTCATGCGAGACCCTGTAAGGGCGTGACGTGTCAGTTGAGCGTCCGCAGACACGAAAAAGAGCGAGAGAGAGAGACGCACGACCCTGTCACCGTCGATGGGGAGGAGGATGTCGGGGTTGTCGAGGTGGCGCCTGAGCGTCTTGGCCAGGGTCCCGGCGATCCCACTCCCCCTCATCTCGCACTGCTCGTGGAACTGGAGGCAACTCTCGGCGAGCGCGCGCGACGCCTCGGCCTCGTCCGCCTCGCCCCACAGCCGCCGCGTCGCGTAGTCGCGCACGAGCGCCCGCCCCGCCACGCTCCAGTGGAAAGGCTGGTACGGGTCTCCGCCGCACACGTCGTGCGCCGACCCGTACAGGACGTGCATGGCGTTGACCACGCACTTTGCCGCCGCGAGGCAACGCGACAGGGACGACGTCGGGTCGCGCTCGTAGCGGTCCGTGAAGCCCTCGTGCAGGAGGATGGTCGCGACGTGCGGGATGCAGTACGCCGAGACGAGGAACCCGTCGATGCCGTCCCCGACGGCGTCGTACAGCCTCGGGCCGACGTCCTCCTTGAACCGCGACAGGGCCACGTCGAGCTCGATAAAGTCGGGCCGCGCCTTGGCCGCCGCCTTGACGGCGCTGCACGCCGCGCCGCGCTTGACGCACTTGTTGCGCGGGAGGCGCTGCAGGTAGTTGACGACGCGGCCGAGGAGCACCGTCGCCTTGATGTAGAGGCCGAGGGACCCGATCGGCGCCGACGTGTCGTCGAGGAAGGCCGGCGACGTAATGCTGAGCGAGGGGATGAGGCCCGTCGCCGGGTCGATCTCGAGCGAGGGGAGCGGGTAAGGCGAGATACACGGCAGGTGCGTCGTGACGTCCTCTGCGCGATCGCTCCTTAGTCAGCTGTCGTCCCGTGAGGAGAGTGAGCGAGGTGAAGGGGAGAAAGACGCACTCTCGTCGATGCTCGTGCTCCAGTCAGTGCTGGCGCTCGCAAAGCGGTCGACCGCGAACGCCATCCACCACGTCGTCGCCCTCTCCCAGTGCTCCTCGACACTGCGCGGCGCGTCGAGCAGGTCCTGCCTCTCGACGAACCGGACCCGGACCCCCCAGTCCTCCTGCTCGGGCCCGCACCGGCCCGTCGCAAAGTCCCACGGGTCGAGGTGGTTGAGCCCGAGCGGGGTGCACAGCCGCATGGCGAGCCCGGCGAGGAACCACAGGTCGGTGAACTGGGCGCTCTGGTATGCCGTGTAGCACGTCAGGACCGTCGCCTGCACGACCTGTGTGCGGTGCGTTGCGGCGTTCGTCCCGAGACAGGGTCAGTTCTGTAGCTCTGGCGCGCGGAAGAGAACGAAAAAAGGCCGCGAGGCGAGCGCACCTGGAGCATCTTGCGCCTGCGCGTCCCACCGGCCTGCAAGCTCGCCTCGATCGACCTGCGCGCATGGCGGTAGTGGTACTCCCGCGGGCTCCTGTCCCCCTCGCGCTCCCAGTACGCACTCCTCCTGCCGCGCTCCCCCTCCCCGAGCTGCAGCCCGAGCGCCGTCTGACCCCCCGCGAGGCCCTCGGCCGCCGAGAGACTCGCGGTCGAGACGTACTGCGCGCCGTACGCGCACATGGCGTGCAGGAGGGCCTCGTCCGGCCAGCGAGGGTCGGCAGGGCCGTACGCCAACGAGGTGAGGATCCCCGCGCGGCCGAGCATCGTCGCCGGGACGGACGCGCGCGTGAAGAAGGTCGACACGAGGTGGTGCAGCGTCGAGATAGGCGGGAGCGACGACGGGTACGCCGGGTGCAGGAGAGAGTAGAGCTCGGGCGTGAGGGCAAACTCGTCGAGCTCGAACGTGTCGATGCCGTCGCTCGCGGCGGCTCCTCCTCCGGCACCGGTGGGCTCGACCTCCTCGATGACCCCCGTGTGGGCCGACGCCGACGACGCGGCGGTGGGCTTGCCGCTGCCCTCGTCAGTAGTGAGGGGGGACGGGCCCCCACCCGCAGGCGTCGTCCCGCTCGTGCTCGACCCGCCCGAGCCCGAGCCCGAGCCAGTGCCCGCACCTCCCTCGGCACTCGAGCTCGCCGGCGTGTGCCCCGCCGTCCCCATCCCCGTCCCCGTCCCCACCCCCGTCCCCATTCCCGTCCCACGCAGAGAGCTCAGCATCCCCCGCGGACTCCCCGCCAGCAGGAGCGACTCTGCGCCCGTCCCCCTCAAGCTCGACAGCGGGCTCGCCGCCGCCCAGCCGCCGCCCATCCCCGGCCCGTCCTCGCGGTGCTGCAACCCGGCCGCGGCGCTCAGCGCGCTGAGCGAACTGCGGCGCGAGGGGTAGTCGCCCCCTCCTCCCGTCGTGCGCGCCGCGTAGCCCGCGCCCGCACCGCCGCGAGGGGAGCCGACACCCGCACCTGCGCCCGCGCCGGAGCCGGATCCGATGGGCGGGAGGAGCCCGAGCGGGGACGCCGCGCCCTGCTGCCTCTCTGCGGCACCCGTCGACCCCGTCGCATAGAACGACCCGGCGCCGATCCCTCCAATCGACGGACTGCCGCCCGCCCCTGGCCCTCCCGCGAGCCACCCCGCGCCCGCGCCGCTCCCCGTCCCGTACGGCGAGGCCGGCCCGCCCACTCCCCCTCCAATACCCGGAGCAGAAGACGCCGCCGCCGACGACGACGAAGGCGGCGGGAGGTAGCTCGCGTAGGGAAACGACGGCGACCTCGTGTGCGGCAGGGGCGCCCCGCCCGCGTACCACGGCTGCGGCCCATGAGCGTGCGCGTGCGCGTGCGTCGATGCGGCGAGCGGCGCGGGCACGGGCGCAGCCGCGGCGGCGCGGAGGGCGCGCTCGAGCTCGAGGATGCGGCCCTCGAGGTCTTCGACGCGCTCGCGCTCGCGCGGCGGCGGCGCGGGCGCGGGCGCGGGCGGGTTCGCGCTCGCGCTCGAGGCGTCCCCGTGCGGCGGCGCGCGCGTCGTCGCGGGGGTGGTGTCCGAGCTGCTGAGGGGGTCGCCGTACTGCGCGCGCGAGGTGGGGGCGGGGCCGGCGGCGGGGGCGGGGACGGCGGGGGGGCGGTACTCGAGGGGCTGGGTCGACGCGGGCTGGACGGCGTAGCTGATGGGGAGGGCGGAGGAGGAGGAAGAGGTGCCGGGGTGGGTCGACGGGTGGCCGTACGCGTGCTGCTGCGGGTGCTGTGCGGCGGCGTACGCGGCGGCGGCGGCGGGGAGGAGCGGCTGCTGATGCTGGTGCGGATGCTGCGGCTGGTGGTGGTGGTGCTGGTGAGTCCACGCCGGGACGGTCCCGTACTCTCCCTGCGTGAGGGACCCCGCCCCCGAGCCCGCCGACCCGGCACTGTCCACCCTGCCGCGCTTGGCGCTCGACTCGCCCGCGCCGTCGTGCGAGTTGGACCCGGACCCCGCCGCGGGTGTCGCCGCCGCATTGCTCTTCCTCTTCCTCTTCGCGGCTCCTCCCGCTCCGTTGGCCGCGCCGTTGGCCTCGCGCGCAGCGAGTGCGGCCTCGCGGGCGGCGGCGACCGAGGTGCCTTCGTAGGTGCACTTTGACTGGGCGACCGAGGCGTCGCCGCGGGCTGATTTGAGGCACGGGGCGCAGAAGGGGCGCGAGGCGTCGCACTTGACCTGCAGAGGGAGGGGGGGAGTCGAGAAGGCGTCAGCGTCGAGTGCGAGGACGGAGGTGTGGTCTCGGTGCTGGACAAGGAGCCCCTGGCGCGTCTGACGGGCTTGCGACTCGCGCTAGATGCCCCGAGCGAGCGAGAAGGCGGACTCGAGCGCGAGAGAGGCGAGCCAAGAAGTTTGGAAGCGATCGAGGACGGGGGTTGAGCCCGACCCGGGCCGGACGAGACAGCGAGTGTGTGGCGAAGGGAAGTGCCGGGGACTGACCTTGCGAGCGCGGCACGTGTCGCAGCTGTTGGTAGGTGAGAGCAAGAGGTCAGCGGTGGTGCTCAGGTGCTAGCGGAAGAGACGGCGAGGCGGGTGCGAGCGGCGAGGGTTGCGGCGAGTCGGCGACTCAATGGCGAGCGAGCACAGGAAGGCGACTCACGCTGCTCCGCGGGCGAGCATGGCCCGGAGTGGCCTGACGGGGTCACTCTGTGACTGTGACTGGGTGTATGGTCGCTGGCTCGGGTGGTCGAGGGGCGACTGAGACTGCGACTGCGAGTGAGAGGGAGGAGCCGGGGCTGACGAGAGCGAGTGCGGGTGCGACGCTGAGGGGTCGAGGTGTTGAAGCTGGTGGTGGTGGTGGTCCATGTAGGTGGTGTGCTGGTGGTGCTGGTGGTGGTCCCCCATGGCCTAACGTGAGAGCTGGGATGTCCGACGGAGGGGAGAGGCAGAGTTCGGACACGAGATGCACGAGATTCGCTCGCCGAGCAGCGCCGAGCGCTCGCCTCTTCCCCGGTACATAGCACCGCCCGCCCGCCGATACCGTACACCTTGCCCCTAACACTAGGACCCTCTCTCTCTCTGTGTGCATCCCCCCTTGCTCGTGTCACCCGCGTCAACCCTCCACCGGTCACCTCTTCCTCCCTCTCCCGGCCTCCTCTCGTCCCCTCTTCATCTCCCAGGGTTCCCTCTCCTGTGCATTCCCTACCGACGCCATGCCCTTGTACGAACTCGTCTGCATCGCAAAGCACCACACCTCGCTCGTGCGCTCCTCTCCCTCTCATCCCCGCCCCGACTGTTCTCGAGCTCACCCTCTCTCCTTCCTCTCCCCTCACTCCAGGCCCCGCTCCACCAGCTCCTCCGCTCCAGCTCGGCCCTCGTTGCACAAAACGGCGGCGTCGTCCGCTCCCTCGACCACTGGGGGACCCGCAACCTCCCCAATCGCATGCGCGTCGGCAAGAGGCGCGGAGGAGGCGGCGGAGGCGGCGACGATGGCGCCCAGGGCAAGGCCGTCGGCGAGTGCGTCTCCAAGCCTCTCTTGTCGTGTTCCCCACAGGAATCGACTCGCAGCGCACTGACTCGTCCGACTTAAACCCCCCCCCCCTCCGCAGCTACTGGTCGATGCGCTTCGACTGCTCCCCGCCCGTCCTCTCGGCGCTCAACACCCGCCTGCGGCTCGACCCCTCGGTCCTGCGCTGGACGACCCTCAAGCAGGGCGCCCGCCTCGACCAGGTCGCCGTCGACGCGACAGAGAGCAGGACGGTCCGCTTCGCGAGGGACGCGCCGCCGCCGCACGGCGAGGGCGAGAGGCCCGAGGCGTGGCAGAGGGTCTAGACGAGGGGGGCGGCCGTCCTTCTTTTGTCGCGTGTCAATTGGTCTTCAGTACTGCAGGCCGGGGTTGGGCGCTCGCTTTTGTGAGGAGAGCGCGCGTGCACGGCTCGCTCGCTTGCGCCGGGCCGTCCCTGGCTCTGCTCGAGCGTGCGCCTCGAGAGCCTCTCTGCGAAAGTCGAGAGCAGCCTTTGTGAAGATCCGTTGTCTGCGTCATCGTGGGCGTTGTCCGGGACCCTCAAGCGCCCGACGAACTCCGTCTCAAAGGCTCCCCCTCCCCCACTCTCTCGCCCTCCTTCCACCCTTCACCAACCCGTAGCTCATCCAGGGGCCGCGCGCGTCAGGCTGTATCCACCCCCCGCAGCCATGAACATCCACACGACGCCCCTCGACCCAGACGCCTACCCGCCCGTCTCGCTCCCTTCCAGTCTCCGCATTGCCTTCATCCACCCAGACTTGGGACTCGGTGAGTGCGGCCGGTCTCTCCCAGTGCCTTCGTGGTGCCTCCCTGGTGGACCTCCGCGGCGTCGCGCCCCCGCTTGAGCGCCCGTCGCCCAACCCGCGGCCGTGCCCCACCTCCCCCCGTAACCCGCTTCCCCCCGGCCCCCGCCGCACCCCACTGACCCGCTCGCCCTTCGCGGCGCACGCACACAGGCGGAGCAGAGCGCCTCGTCGTCGACGCCGCGGTCGCGCTGCAGAAGAGGGGCCACGAGGTCGAGGTGTTTACGAGCTACCACGAGCCGGGCAGGGACGGGAGGAGCTTTGACGAGACCAAGGATGGTGCGTCCTCCTCTGCGACGCGCGTGACATGTCGACGCGTGCTGTGGGCGCAGCTCGACGAACGCGCTCTTCTTCCGGCGACGACTCACCTCCGCCCACCCCCTGCGCAGGCACGCTGCAAGTCCACGTCCTGGGCAACTGGCTCTTCCCGCGGTCCGTCTTTGGCAGCTTCACCATCGTGTGCGTCATGCTCCGACAGCTGCACCTCGTCGCGTCGTTCCTCCTCTCGTGCCTCCTCTTCCACCTCTCGTCCCTCCCGCTCCTGTCCCTCCTCGTCATCCCGCTCGACCACCCCTTTGCCTCGTCCCTCGACTGGTCCCCGCGTCGCCAGACCGAGCCCTTCGACGTCATCGTCGTCGACCAGCTGAGCCTCGCCGTCCCGCTCCTGCGCTGGTTCGGCCAGAACCGCGTCGTCTTCTACTGCCACTTCCCCGACCTCCTCCTCTCGCCCTCGTCCTCGGCCTCGGCGCGCAACCTCCCGACGACCCCGCGCGACCCGCGCGCGGGCCAGCCCTTCTCGTTCGCGGGCGAGCTCCGCAAGACGTACCGCGCGCCGATCGACGCGATGGAGATGGCCACGACGGGCGAGGCCGACAAGATCCTCGTCAACTCGGAGTTCACCGCGAGCGTGTTTGAGAGGACGTTTGCCGACTTGAGGAGGAGGCCGAGGGTCGTTTACCCCGCCGTGAACCTCGAGGTGGGTCAGGAGGTCAAGGGCGAGGTCGACGAAGGGGACAAGTGGCTCGTCAGGTGCGCATCGCATTGCATTCCTCTCGCTGTCTGTGTCTCGCCAGGTGCTGACCACCTTTCTCTCCGTTGCGCGCCTTTGATCAAGCAGCGACGAGCCCATGCTGCTGTCGATCAACCGCTACGAAGGCAAGAAGGACCTCGCCCTCGCCCTCGAGGCCTTTGCCCTCGTCCGCTCGTCCAACTCCGCGCAGGAGCACACCCACAAGCCGCTCCGCCTCGTCCTCGCAGGCGGGTACGACCCGCGTTTGGCCGACAACGTGCGCACACTCGCGCAGCTGCAGCAGCTCGCGTCGCGGCTCGGCCTCAGCTCGCACGCCGTCGCGACCGGGGGCCCCCTCCCCGCCGTGCCGTCCCCCGTCGCGCCGCGCTTCCGCCCCGTCATCGCCGCCGAGCCCCCCGCCACCGCCAAGGGCGAGCGCGCCCCGGACGTGCTCTTCCTCCTCAACGTCACGGCGCGGCAGAAGGCGCTCCTGCTCGACTCGGCCAAGAGCGGGGCGCGGGCACTCCTGTACACGCCCATGTACGAGCACTTTGGGATCGTCCCGCTCGAGGGCATGGCGGCCGGTCTCCCCGTCGTCGCGACGACGAGCGGCGGCCCGACCGAGACGGTCGTCGACCGCGGCCTGGGCGACGACGCCGCCGCCGTCGAGGGCACGACGGGCCTCCTCCGTCCGCGCGACCCCGCCGCGTGGGCCGAGGCCCTCTCGGCGCTCCTGGCCCTCTCGCCCGAGCGCCGCGCCCAGGTCGGCACGGCGGGGCGGGCGCGCGTCAGGGGGTTCTTCTCGCTCGAGCGCCTCGGCGAGGACTTTGAGCGCGCGTGCACCGACGCGGCCAGGCAGGGGATGCCGATCCCGTACGAGGTCGGGTACAAGAAGATGCTGGCGTTTGTCGCGATTGGGAGCGTGTGCACGGCGTCGGGCGTGGCGGCGTACCTCGTCGGGCGGATGTAGGGGCCCGGGGCTTTAGAGAGTGTACTGTCACGGAGCCTGTATCGAGCCTTTGCGTGTACCCGCGAGTAGGGAGAGAGAGCAGAGCAGGTGGGGGGGGGGGACGCTCAGGCCCTCCGAGCGTACGTCGGGATCGGCGCACGAGCTCACGGAAGCGGACGCCCTCAGCGCACGCGCGCCTGTTCCTTCTTTGCCTTACCATCCTGTAGGACGCTGCTCTCTTGAAGGCATAGCCACGCTCGTGCTACGCCCCCATTGCCCTCGCCCAGCACGACAACAACCCCCGACGAGTCTCCCAACCTTGGCACGCGCCGCGCGATCTCGCCGTATGTGCATCCTCCTCGAGACGTCCTCCTCGGACTCGCAGCGAGGCTGAGCCGACGCCGCAGCGTACGCCGTTCGGGCCGGCCCCCAAGCCTGAGCTCGGCGCTTCGTAGAGCGGAACCCTCCCCACGCGCGACGTCCCACTTCGAACGACGCGCGATCGAGCGAGGGTGCGCGGTCGGGTGAGCTGGCGCTGGGCGCGATGGGTGGGACTCGTGCTGGGCTCAGCTTTGATGAGCAGGGCGCTGCTTTCCTTGTCGGAATGTCCCGTGCTCAGAGCGTTGAAGGCGAGACGAAGGTGATGCGTGGGAGCAACCTCCCGGACGATGCAGGCCTCACGACCGGGTCTATGTACTCCGATTGCGGAGCGCAAGGGACTCGTCAGTCAAGTGCTCTTGATGGCATTTGTTGAGCGAGGCGCGAATGGGTGGCGCACAAAGTTGCCGGCGCGGCGACGAGCGGAATGCTCGACCGCTCCTCGACGCGTCGGATCCGCCGTGTTTTTCGTGCGGGGGGGCGAGTTGAGTGTCGGTGCAAGCTGGGCTCTGGCCGAGACCGGCCGCCGCGCCAAAACACAAACACAAGCGCGCCCGCGCGACCTCGTCCCCCGCCCTCGTGCTCCTCTCCCTCCTCTTCCCTCATATCGCTCGCTTCTCCGTCTCTCTCTCGCTCGCGCTCGTTCGACTGCCGACCTCGACGACCGCCAGTCCCGCCCTCTCGACCTCGCAACAAGTAAGGAGTACACCCGCCCCCTGCCTCTCTGCGTGTCCTTTCGGCGTCTCCCCCTTCCGTTCCGTCCCTCGTTCGTCCAACTCTTGTGGCTCTACGCCTTTGATTCCCCACCCCCGTCACTCGTTTCACATCACACCATGCTCCGCGTCGCAACCCTCCTCTCGGCTGCCGCCCTCCTCTCCGCCGACGCCGTCCGCGCCGCGGCCGTCTCGCACTCGGCGTTCCCCAACTCTGCGTGCGCCGGTGCCGCCTCGGGCGCGCTTGGCGGCCTCGTCGGCATTGGCAAGGTCACCCTCTCGAACGGCGACGTCGAGGCCCACTGCGGCTGCGTCTCGGTGCGTCCACCCTCTTCGGTCCCGGACGCGTCGGTATGCTGAGCGAGCCAATGCTGACTCTCGGTGCTCGCGTGCTTGCTTGCAGGACAACCTCGCCGAGTTCGAGCTGTGCCCGTCGTCGGTTGCTGGCCAGGCCATCTGCAACTCGGCCCTGAACCTCAAGACGAACCAGTTCACCGCCGAGTGCGGGGTCGAGGCTTGCTCGGGCGCGTGCGTTGCACCTTCTCGCCTCGCTCCGGCGCGCTTGTTTCCCCCATGTATTGACGACCTGCGATCGTTCGAGCAGTGACTGCACGACCACCGTCGTCAACAAGGTCGTCGTCGACGAGGCCGAGTGCTACAACTCGGAGAAGGGCGCGACCGGCATCGTCACGATCGACGGCGAGGCCAAGTGCGGCTGCGCTTCGGTGCGTAGGCGTCTCCTGTCGACCCGTCGCCCATTCTCTCGAGACTGACGCGCGACCCCCGCAACGCAGGACGACGCCGACAACTTCTCGCCCTGCGAGGCGCCGGCCAACGGCCGCGCGCTCTGCGTCGCGACCGACGCCGACTTCCTCGGCTCGTCGCCGGACGACGTCGCCACTGTCCAGTGCTCGTACGAGTGCGACGACGTGCGTTCCGTCCTGCTCGCCCTTTCTGGCTCGCACTCGAGGCTGACCCTCCGCCTTTCCTCGCCTTGTGTCCCGCAGGGCTTCTTCCTGACCCCGGGCGGCTCGTGCATCAAGTTCGCCAAGCGCGCTCACGTTGGCACGTCGGCCCCGATCAAGGTCCACCCGACGACCCCGGGCTCGCACCACGGCTCGTCGACGCCTGCCCACCCGACCACCACGTCGCACTCGCGCCACCCGCACAACGCCCACACGACGTCGCACTCGCCGTCGGAGCCCACTGCGACGACCACGACCTGGACCTACAAGCACCACACGCACTCGCGCCGCCCGCACAACTCGGCGTCGTCGTCCGCGCACCCGCACCACCCCTCGTCGTCGTCGCACCCGCACCACCAGTCGTCCAAGCCCATCGGTTCGCACTGGGGCGTCAAGCCGACGACGTCGCACCACCCGCACCACGCTCACCCGACGTCGCCGAGCGGTGACCACTCGACGACCATGTCGTCGCACCAGCCGTCGCACACGATGCACTCGAACCCGCACCACGGTCACTCGACCCGCCCTCACCACGGTCACTCGTCGTCGGGCTCTCACCACGGCCACTCGTCGTCGAGCTCGCACCAGGGCCACTCGACCCGTTCGCACCACTCGGCGTCGACGTCGACGACCTCGCACGGCCCCTCGGCGACCACCTCGCACGGCCCGTCCATGTCGACCCGCCCGCCGACGCCCTCGCAGCTCGCTCGCCGCACTGAGGAGTTCGTCTTCTCGGACCTCTGCGCCCAGGACGAGCGCACCTGCCCCGTCGGCTCGTACGGCGACTTCTCGTGCGTCCGCCTCGACGACGTGACCGAGTGCGGCGGCTGCAACACGTCGGGCGACGCCGTCAACTGCCTCGAGATCGTCGGCGCGTCGTCCGTCTCGTGCCTCCGCGGCGGCTGCGTCGTGCGCTCGTGCCAGACTGGCTTTGTCCAGACCTCGGAGGGCACCTGCGAGCCCAAGGCGTAAAGCGGCCCACACTGTCGCTCTTCCAGCGCCTCGCGCGCCCCGCCTTTCCTGCCCTTCCCTTCTCCCTTTCTCTCTCTGACGCCCTACTTGTTCACGACTAGCCCAAGACTTGGCCCCAACCCCCTTTGGACGTTCCTCGCTCACGAAGACCTCCCCTCCGCTCCCCCTCGTAACACCTCGCAGCAGCCACTCCTAACGTCCCCTCCCCCTCTTTCGTCCGTACCCCTGTGTGTGCAAAGAGGAGACGGGACTGTTCCATCTTGGACTGGTCTCGCGCGACCGATACCCCCTCTCCATGGCTCGTACCGGCGTTGTCAAACCCCCCTTTCTTCGTTTTCTCGCCGTGTGCTCCCCGCTTTGCTCCGCATTTCGCCTCGTTGCGCAGTTGGATTGCAACGGCCGTGCTCATAGACTCTTCGCCGAGAGCGTCGCAACGCGGGTCTTGCGCAAGTTGCTCGCCGCGAGGCTCGGAGCCGCCCTCGCGGCGTAGCATGCATCGCTCGTAACGCCCCGCCTGCTGTCGAGGACCGGCGGGCTTCCACCAGTGTCGTTGCTCGAGCCGTTCGCCTCGTAGTGGCAGCCCACGATAGTATGCGCCAGCTGCAGGCGACCCGCTCCAAGTGGTCTCATCTCTCTCGCACTCTCGCCTCATGTCCTCGCGCGCTGGGCCCCTCGAGGGGCGCTCAGTGCCTAAACTGGCACCGAGCGAGTGCACATACGCGCACTTCCGCGCCAACCACCTCGTCCCGAATACGCCCTGCCTTTTCCCTCGCGCTCTCGTCGAGCGCTGGCCGCTCTTCTCTCTTTGGCTCCACGTGGACGGTACGCTCGACTGGAACTACTTGGCGAGTCGCTACGGGGCGCTCGACATCGACGCAGTCGATCTGGGCAGCCCGGCGGACGAGTCCAGCCCGCGATTGTTCGGCGACCTCCTCGCGTTGTGGCGGCGGGGCGCCGGTCGGGCCAAGTACCTCAAGGATTGGCACCTCCCGCTCGCAGTCTGGCGAGAGGGCGAGCAGGAGGGGCGCGGCAAGGGCAAGGAGCGCGTTCGGGACGAGCTGTACGATGTTCCGGGGGTGTGCCTTGACGACTGGATGAACGAGTGGGAGGGCAGTGACGCAGCGCGCGGCGACGACTTTCGCTTCGTGGTGCGTGTTCGTGTTGCTCTTTCTTTCTGCGGCGCGGCGACAGGCTGACTCTGCTGGATGCGCGCGCAGTACGCCGGAGGAGGCGACACCTTCACCCCGCTGCATCGCGACGTCTGTGCGTCTCGTCCTTCATGCCTCTTCAGCCTTGCGAGCATTCATGCATGGCCGGGTGCGGCTTCTGCGCTGGCGGCGCCGTGGGAGCTGTGCTCATGTTCCTTTTTTGCAATGCCGCAGACTCGTCTTACTCGATCTCGACTCAAATCTACGGCTCAAAGCGGTGGTACCTCTTCCCGCCGTCGTGCACGCCATTTCTGCGTCCCCTCATCGCCGAGGCCGAGCGACAAGACACAGCCGTCAATTGTGACGAGTGGAGCGAGGCGGTCAAGGCGGAGTTTCGCGCGAGGGGCTTGACGGTGGTCGAGCAGCACGAGGGGGAGACAATCTTCATGTCAGTCCCGCTCTTCCGGATCGTGAATCGTGCGCTAGCTGCGCTGACGCACTGCCGGCGCAGCCCGTCGGGCTGGCACCACTCGGTGCACAACCTGTCGCACCCGACCTTCTCGCTCAACCACAACTGGCTCAATAGCCACATTCTTGCAACCGTGTATCAGGCCCTGGCAGACGAGGCTGCGAGGTGCCGCGATGCCATCGACGACGTGCGCGAGATGCTCGTCGAGCAGGCGCAGCGCGAGGGAGGCGGTGAGGCATGGTGGCGGCGCGAGTGGGAGCAGGCAGTGGACGAGCTCATAGAACGAAGTGAAGGCTGGAGGTGCGCCGAGAAGGATGCTCCCTGTCTCGTCTCGACTCGAGCTGTCGCGCTGACCCATACTTCGCTCGCGCGCAGCTGGCCCACCTTCTGGCGCATGACGCTCAGCACGCTCCGCAACTTGAACGTGCCGTTTTCTGTGCTCCAAGACCGTGCTGCTTCGTCTCGCTGGCCGCCCATCCCGTCAGAAGCGCGTCCGCCGGTTGCGTTCGTCGTCGCGCAGGTGCGCTCTTCCGCCGCCCTTGCTTCGCTTGATGCCTGACTCGTCGTCTCCGCCAGGTTCGTCCTCTTGTGCTCGACTTTCGAAAAAGGTCGCAGGAGGAGTGGCGCTGGCTTGCCGGACTCGATGAGGTGCTGTCGGGCGTGGAGCGCGAGCTCGAGCGGCTGACGGCTGCAACTTGAGCCTCGTCTCGCACCGGCGTTCTTGCGAGACCGGATTACAACATCAGGCTATCAGAAGAACTGCTCGCAAGGAGACCGCTCAGAGCTGCACAGGCGCGAACGCTTCTTGATCCCGCCGCTCATCTACGACTCGTAGCTGATGCTGCGCATCCTGTTTCCCTGCTCATCCTGAGTCCCTCCGAGCGGGCGACAACCCAGTCACGCCCAAAGACGAAAGGCTTCCACTCGACAGGGCGATCACCCGGCGTCGTCTCGCGCCCGCTCTCGCACTTCTCAAGGAGGTCGAGGAGGGCCTGGTCCGGGTTACGCGGTGCGCCCGTGAGCGTGTCCCACGAAATGCGGAGCATGGCGGCCCCCGTGCGACGGAGCGCCAGCTCCTCGACGTTGGCGGGGACGCCGGGCGGGAGCCCTGGCCCGACTCGCGCAGGCTGCGGAGCGTCTCGAGGATGAGGTACTGGCGGAGCGTCTCGCTCCACTTGTACGCGATGGCTTGATAGCCTCCCAGAAAGAAGCTGACCATGGGGCCGCCGTACCTCAGGAGACAGTCGAAGCGGGCGACCAAAACCCATGGCGTGACCTTGACCGAGGGGAGAACCCCCCACTCGCAGCCGGCCTGGAAGATGTTGTGTCTGAGCGTCGAGATGAGGATCGTCCTCGTGGGCTCCTCAAAGGTGCAAGCGGGCTTTTGAACGGCCCCGCGGAGGTCCTGCGGGCGCAAGGGGACGTCAGCGCCACTCGAAGGATCCGGCCGCGCCGTGGCTGCCTTCACACGAGACGCACGTTGACGCCGCCTTTCCACATCTCGCTCTCCCTGAGCTGAGTGAGCCGATTCCACGGGCGCTGCAAACCGCCGTCGTTCTTGGTGTGCAGCGCGCTCAGCTGTGAAGCCTCGTTCGCCGTGAGGGGCGGCTGCGAGAACGTCTCGTGGGACTTGCCGCACAGCCACTTGTGCGTCGACCAGATCTGTCGACTCCTCGCGCGAGTCAGCGCCGGCTTGTAAAAAGGCTGTGGGATGCGCGCCGACTCAGGGCCTTCTGGCAGGCTCGCGAGTAGAAGTAGACGGCCTTGCACGCGCTGCAAGCCTGCTTGGTCTTGGTGGCACACACGGCGCAGTCGACGAGAGACATCTCGTGAGGGTACAGAGAGCTCGAGCGAATGAAGGGAAGGAGGGAGAGGAGTGGACGGACAGACGGACGGGAAAGGGACGCGCGCGCGCCTGAGCGCCGGAGCCTCCGCGGCGGCGCTCGAGCCTCTTCGGGCAACTCTTTCTTGCCTGTCAGGGTTCAGGCTGGCGCTCGCTTTTCATCGGGACCCGCAAGGCACTCCGAGCACGGCGCACACTTGCCAGAGCAGAACTCCCGCGCGAGACCGCTACGACCGCCTCTCCCCGGCGTCAACCCTTCGCCTGACCAGTCCTCACTGTCACGACCCGACGTCGCACGACCTGATCTCCGGCGTAGTTGCGGGCAGCCTCGCACGAAGCCCCCTCGACGCGATGGTAGGGCCAACCGGGCCCGCCATGCTGCTCGGGAAAGCGCGCTTGACCTAGAGGACCAGCGCGCGGGCAAGGAGGACTATGGCACCTTCCTTCCCTCGAGCTGGGCGGAAGAGCCTTGCTTTGGTGCTCGCAGAAGGTAACAGTGAAGTGCGCGCGCGCAGGATGCGGTGCAATCTCGTTGAAGATGGTCAGGTGCGGCTGCCCGAGACGGCGCTGAGTGCGGGACGAGGAGGGTGCGCGAGTGAGTGCGTGTTGGCGAGGGGCCTGAGTATAGACACAACAGGGGCCCTATACGGCGCAGACGGCGGGTCCAGCTGAACAAGTGAGGGTGGAGGAGCGCGAGAGGGGTGTCCGCCGCCGCAAGGGCCTCGTTGGCCCGCTTCCCCGCTCGTCTTTTCTTCCTGCGACACTGGACTGCAGTAGCAAAGCTGTGATACACGAGGACATCGATCGGCTGCGGAAAACGACGGGCATGTGCGAACAAGAGACAAAGGACGCAGAGAGCGAGGGGAGGAGCTATGTACGGGGAACGAACGACGACGACGGAGGTGGTAGGGGGGTCGGGGAGGGGAGAGACAGGCCAAGCGTGCAAGAACGAGGAGACAGAGGGACCGAGAGGATACACAGGGCGTGATTACGGACAAGAGCGGTCGTCGATGGGGCGGGCATTCGAGATGCCGGATGCAAGCAGGACGAACAGAGGGAGCGCCGTCGAGACTGCAGGCACAGAAAGGATGAGCACATGCGCGAGACATATCCCGCCTCGGAAGGAAGGAGAGAGGACGCACCTGCTCAGCCCGCCTTGTGGTTGCGGATGCGGCAGTGCCGAATGAGCGCGTCCTTGCGGCTGAAGGTGCCGTCGCACTCGTTGCACCGCCACTCCTTGACGGTCTTGAGCTTCTCGCCGCCGAGCGACTCGTTGTGGATCGTCTCGCGGTGCCGCGCGAGGTCGTAAGGCCGGCGGAAGACGACGCCGCACGTCGTGCCGTCGCTGTTCTGGTGGTTGCACCGGATCGAGCCCGAGCCACCCGATGCTCCGCCTCCGCCTCCTCCTCCTCCTCCGCGGGCGCCGGAACCTGCGGCGGGAGCACGTCGCCGTCGCTTGGGCGCCGGTCCGCCTGCGCCTCCCCCGCCGCCGCGTCCTGCGCCGCCGCCCGTGCCGGCGAACGACGACGCCGACGAGTGGTACGACGCGTCCGACGCATTGCCGTCGACGTCCTCGTCTGCGCCTGCGTCGGCACCGGCCTCGTCCGACTCGTCGCCGTACATGGCGCGAGCGGCGCGGCTGCGCTTGCGCTGGCGGGACGGACGCGCGGTCGCGGGAGGAGCGGGAGGCGGCGACGGTGCCCGGCTGCCGACCTCGGAAGCGGAGCCGTACGCGCCGGCCGAAGACGACATGGCGTTGAGCCCCGCGAGCGCCGAGGCGGCCGCAGCGCGGCGCGGCGTGCTCGTCCCGCTGCCGGCGCTCGCCTCCTGCGCGAGCTGCGCCTTCTGCTTCTGCAGCTCGGAGTGGAACGCCGAGACGCCCGAGGGAGGGCCAGGCGCTGGCGGGGCGAACTGCGCAACGGCGGGCGCGCCGGAGGGAGCACCAGAGGGAGGTGGCGGCGGCGCGTACGTGGCGCGCGGGGGCTTGACCTCGTCCCTCACCGAGGGGGCGACCCCGAACAGGGGCTTGCCGATGTCGTCGAGGCCGTACCGCAGGCGCTCCTCGTCGCTCGGACCCGGCTTGGGCCTGATCGGGCGCAGGCCCGAGTCGCCGCCGCCATCGCTGGCGGCGTTCAGCGTCGCAGGCTTGAGGTCGACGTCCTTCTTGTCGAAGGCGCCAAAGCCCGCGCCAAGTCCAGCCTGCTTCCTCACGGCGTCGAGCCTGCGCTTCTCGGCCTCGCCCTCGTCCTCCTCCTCGGCGTCCTGACTTCCAAAGTCGCCATCATCGTCATCGGCGTCGCCGTCGACCACGCCGCCGACGAGGTGCGTGCCCGACTGAGAGCGCCGCGCGGCCCACGTGACGGCGTTCTGCGGCACCGAGAACGGGTGCGGGCCGCGTCGGGCGTGCGCGTGCGCGTGGCCATGCGCGTGGTGGTGCGGAGACGCTGCCCCGCTAGGCGAACCCATCCGCGGCGAGAGTGGCGTCCCCGACGCGGCGCCGGCGTTGGCACCGCCAATCGGGGCCGTCGGGGTCGCCGACCTCTCGCGCAGCGGACTCGGCGCAAACGGCGCCGGGCTCGAGGCGCCACCGCGCGCGGCCGCGACCGCCGGCAAGGGAGCAAAGAGGCTCCCACCGACGCCGACGCCGAACTCGCGGCTGCGGCCGTCGGCGTACAGCGGGTCGTGCGGGTCGTGCAGGCGCGAGTCGACCTCGTCGTAGTCGAGGAAGGCCTCCTGCGGCGAGACAGTCCCCGCCGAGAGGGCGTCCTCAGCCGCGGGCGAGCGCAAGAGTGCCGCAGCAGCGGGCGAGGGGGCCTGCCGCGGGGCGACGGGCGCAGGCGCGGGGGGCGCGGACGCGCGCCCGTTGCTGTTGGCGTGACTCGCGACGGGCGTCGCCTCGCGGTCGCTCCCACCCGAGAGCGCGAGCGCGCGCAGCGGACCCTTGATTGAGCTCAGGTCGACGTCGACGAGGTCACGCTGGACGCGCCGCAGCAGGTCCGACTGCTCGCTCGCGAGGAGCGGGTGGTCCGTGTGCGGCGGGGCAACGGGGGGCGGCTGCTGGTAGAAGGGGTACTGGGGCGCAGGAGACAGGACGAGGTTTGCGGCGTCGAACGGGTTGGCGTGCGACGCGGCCGTGGGGGTCACGAACGAGGCCGGCTCGTCGACGTACCCGCCGACCGGGGGCATCGGCGCCTGCCCGCCGAGCTGAGGCGTCGGGAGGAACGCGTTGGAGCTCATCGAGCTCGACGTGGACGACGAGCCGCTCGAGTAGAACGAGGGCCAGTCGCGCGACTCTTGCGTCTTGCGGCGCAGCGGACGCGGCGCTTCGGGGATGGGCACGCTCGCGGCGCGGTCGCCGCGGTACGTCCCCTCGCCACTGTGTCCGCCGCGGTAGAGTGCGGGCCGGATGGGCGAGGCGAATCGCGGCGAGGGAGGCGAAAATGAGGCGGTCGAGGCGCCCTCGTCGGCGACGAGGTCGGGCAGCGGAGGGTAGTCGTTGTCGGCGTGAGACGAGGTCGACGACGCGCTCGAAGGGATCGGGATGGGGTAGGGCGACTGGGCCGCGTACGAGGGGAGCGGAGCCGTGTGTGAGCCGCTCTGGAAGGCACCGGCGGGGGGAGGGAGAGGGCCGCCAGGGCGGAACGCGAACGGCAGGGGCTGAGGCTGAACGAGCTGCTGCTGCTGCTGCTGCTGTTGCTGCATCTGCTGGACCTGCTGCGGTGTCGTGCCCGCGCCGAAGAGCTCAAAGTCGCCGGCGCGTGATCCGACGCCCATGGTGGTGGCCTGGTGGGGGTAGGCCGAGGAGGGGAAGCCCTGGGCAAAGACGCCCGCCGCGGCTGACTGCTGGGCGAGGGCGTGCGGATGCTGCTCCTTGGCGGCCATGGGAGGGTAAGGCTGAGCGTAGCTCGAGTACGGCAAGGGCTGGGGCTGCGCCTGGAAGTGGGTGTAGCGCAGCGACGAGGGGTCGGCGCCGGCGTCCATCATGTCGTCGACGAGCAGCGCGTGCGTCGGGCTGGCGGTGTTGATGTGGTGGATGCGGTGCTGCAAGAGCGAGTACATCAGGTCGCTGTCGGCGAGACGAGACGTCGGCGATGATGAGGTCATCTCGCGGGAAGCCTGAGCCGTTGATGGGAGGGGAGGGAAGATGAGCGAGGCGAGCTCACGGGTGGGTGGTGTGCAGCGAGGTCACGCGCTTGCTTGGTTGGTCGTGGTTGCGTGAGTCAGCCCCTGTCAAAAGAGCGAGCGAGGGGCGGGCGATGCGAGAAGGACCTCGCAGGCCTGGGCGGAGCAGCGTCGACTCGAGAGCGCGCGAGGCCCGGCCCCTCCCTCGGCTTGGCCCGCCCTTGCCGGCGACCCGCGACAATCAAGAGCTGCTCAGTCACTGGTACACCACCGATCTGCAAACCCGCGGGATGACACACTCATCACTTGCAGGTACAACAACAAACTCAAGCGGCTTGACTCTGCTGCTCGCCCAACCTCGCTTCGGCCCTCACCCCTCGTCCTCGGCTCTGCCCGCCTCCATCCTCGGCTTGAGTGCGCCGCCCGCTGCTCCTCCCGCTCCTCCTGCTCCTGTTGCTCCCGTCGGTGCTGCACCTGCACCACCACCCGCGACCTTGCGCCGCTTCTTGCTCGCTGCCGATGTCGCCGCCGCACCAGCACTCGCGCCCACCGCAGCCGGCGTCGACGGCGGCGCGCCGTTGCCTCCTCCCACACCCTTCGTCGTCGGACCACCCCCCGACCCCCCTGCGCCCTCGCGGTCCCCGTCGTGCGAAAAGTAGTCGTTCGCGGCGCGGTGCTCGTCGCTCCTGTGCTCCTCCTCGCCGTCCCCCTCGCCCTGCTCGTCGCGCTCGTCCTCGTCCGCGAGCCACTGGGCCAAGCTCGGCGGCACCTCGTGCATCTGGACGCCCGGCGCCCCGTGCATGTACCGCAGCCGCTCGAGCACCGCGACGCGGATGCGCTCGAGCTGGCGACGCGAGTTGAGATTCTCGAGACGGTTCCTCCCGCCCGCGAGCTCCGGGTGGAGCTTCCAGTCCGGCGCGAAAAAGTCGTCGTAGGCCGTGTGGGGGAGGGCGTTGGGGAGGTCTTGCTCGACGCCGAGGCAGACGGCCGTCTCGTACGTCCAGCAGCGCGACACGTTCTTGATCGTGTACCCTCCGCCACCGAGGACGACGAGTGGGAGCGCAAACGACTTGATGAAGCGCACGCACTCGCCGTGCGCCGCGATCGACAGGTTGAAGCACCCGAGGCGGTCGCACCCGAGCGAGTCGGCGCCGCACTGGAGCACGATGGCCTCGGGCCGGAACGTGTGGATCGTCGGCTCCATGATGGCCTTGAACAGGGCGACGTACGACTCGTTGTCGATGCCGTCCTGCAGGGGGACGTTGAGCGAAAAGTTCTTGCCAAGCGCGTGCCCGACCTCGTCGATGTGGCCCGTCCCGGGGAAAAAGTCGGGTGAGTACTTGTGGAACGACACGGTGAGGACCCGGTTCGTGTTGTAGAACGCCTCCTGGACGCCGTCACCGTGGTGGATGTCGATGTCGATGTAGAGCACGCGCGCGTGCGTCCTGCGCGTCGAGCGTCGACTTGAGGTGAGCAACCTCCTTTCTCGCGATGCCTGGATGTGCACGCACCTCAGGAGCTCGAGAATTGCGAGGACAATGTCGTTGACGTAGCAGAAGCCGCTCGCCTCGCTCTTCTTGGCGTGGTGGAGCCCGCCCGTCCAGTTGACGGCAATGTCGGTCGACCCGCTGACGAGCTTGCGGGCGGCCATGAGGCTCGCGCCGGCGTACTGTCGGCAGTAGGCGTACATGTCGGCAAAGATGGGGCAGTCGTCGCCAATGTTGAACCGCGACAGGACCGACGTGAAGTGGCGCACGTTGTCGGGCGTGACGCGCGCGAGAAAGTCGACGTAGTCCTCGTCGTGGAAGGCCTCGAGCTCTTCCTTTGTCGCGGCGCGCGGCTGAAAGACGTCCATGCGCTTGTGCAGGCCGTAACCCATGACCAGGTGGTTGGTCAAGGTGAGTCGATGCGGCTTCATCGGATGCCGCTCCTGCGCGCGAGAGTGCCCACGCTGGATTCAGCTCATGGCGAGAAGCACTGATAGTGAGAGAAGGGGACGCACGCCAAAGTGGTACTCGCCGACACCTTGGGGGAAGTAGTACGAGACGCGCGGCGCCGAGTGGACCTGCGCAGGGGCGCGAGACGGCAGGGAGTCAGCTTCGGCTCAAGCGTAGGAGTTGGCAGGTGCTCGCTGCACGCGTCTGTCGCTCGGTCGAGGGCACTGCGCCCGCGCCTTGCACATGCGAGGCGTCCAGGGAGGGGCGCCTCGACCTGCGAGCCTGCGAGCGACAGCTCCCCTGGCGCACGCAGGTGTCAAGACAGCGGCCCCTTGCGCGCCCTGAGGCTCGTCCTCGCGACCACACGTGCACTGCGACGACCCGGGTTGAGGATCCACTCACGCCGACGGGCGAACCACCCTGGAGGCCACCCCTCCAGCTCTGACCCTCGAGCTGTGCGCCACTGGCATCGCCGTTCGAGCCCTGTGCTCCACCTCCTGCGCCGTATTCTTGAACGACGGATGAGCCTGTGCGGTCGGAGAAGAAGGGCGCCGAGGAGAAGGTCGGATGGAGGAGCGAAGGCGACATGGGGCGGGTGGGCTACCGGGCGTGCACCAGGAGCATCCGGGTGTGCCTCGAGGCAGAGACTGAGCGCGAGCTGTGCGCGCCTAGCTCGAGCGGGCGAGCGGCAGAGGCCAGAATGTGGGGGGACGACACGGGCAGGCACAAGTCCGCGGGCGAGCAGCGACGAGGCTCACACCCGGCCCGGCGACGAGCTGTCCGCATGCGGCGCATCAGACTGGCGCTGGGCTCGACACTTCGCCCCAGGGCCTGCCGGATCGGCGGCCAAAGGCTTGCGAAGCGCCCTCGACCCGTCTCGTTGCCTCCTCTCTGTCGACTTCAGATGGCCGCCAGCCTGCCAGCTTCTGCTCTTGCTGCTCGCTACTGCACGCACCGCCTGCGTGACCTCAGCCAACAGCCCCCGAAGCTTCCACCTGCGTCGCGTCGTCGTCAACTGCATCGCACGCCCGCGACCCGTTCGCAACCTCGCGACGGCGCACCTTCTACCGACGCCCCAGGTCCCCAGCAGAACTCTCCCTTTCGTGCTTACGGCCGGTGGCAGACTCGCACGGCCGTCAGCTCGCGGCGTATCCGCTGGACGGGGATGGTGCCTCTTGTCGTGGCACTCGTGCGCTCGCCCCTGTCTCCTCTCTCGTTCGGCCGTCACGCCTGGGGGCCGAATTGCCGCTGAGGAACGCGTCCACGCGGCTCACCCGCGCCCCCGCAAGGACGAGCCCGCGAGGAACGGCCAAGAGGTGAACGCGCCGCACGTCCCGGTCTTTGTTTAGTCTGCGATGAACAACACGCGTTCGGGCTGCCTCCGCGGGCCGGGACTGGCATGGTACTCCTTGCGATACACCGAGTCGCATAATCGGTCTGGTCGACGCCGCTTCCTGGACGTACCGGGTAGCGCCGTTGCAAAGCTCGACGAGGAGTCTCCACCCGCTTGCCCGCGCTCGTACGGGCAACCAACGCTCGGGCCGAACCCTGCCTTGCTTCATGCTGACTACACGGAGCAACATCGGCGCTCGAATTCACGCTCTCGCCGCGTTCTCGAGACGGCCAGCCTCGGCCGCTGCTTCCTCGCTGCCGATCTGACCATAACCTCCCTGGCGGACAGTCTCTTTCTTCTTCAGCGCACACATCTTGATACGACAAAGGCCAGTCCTGCGAAGCAAATGACAAGCAAGCGCTTTGCGGACCTTTCCAAGCCGGTTAGGTCGGGTGGACCGCCTCCATCGAGTGGGCGCTGCTGTCTCTCGACGCAGAGGTCACGGCGCTCTTTTCTTGGTGTCGTTTTGGCTGCGCTGGCGGGAATACAAGCACATGGACACGGCACTCTTTTGCAGATTCGATGGGTTGGAGGGGAAGCAGGTGGGGACAGAGGACGCCAAAGGTTCCAGCGCCGACCCAGGCTCGTCGACACTGCACGGCCTAGTGGTGCACAACCTTGCGGTGCCTCGTCGGGTCGGTCGACCACGACAGGGCGTACCCGCTCGCCAAGATCCCGCCAAGGACGTACAGCCCCCTCCGCTCGTCTTCATTCAGCGGGCGGTCCTCGTACTCGTACCGCCCGTCGCTCCCGCCGTGTCCGCCCTTCTCCCCGCCGACGCCCTCTCCACCAGAGTGGATGCTGTCGTCGCCCGAGTGCTGCAGCGAGGGCCCGCCGCCGGGGAGCGTCGACGGGTGCGCGGCGGTCGACACCTTGGGAGGCGCCACGTAAGGCGCTGGCTCGGCGTCGGGCGAGGACGACGGCGCGCGGTACGTGTCGGGAGCGGTGGGCTGCACGGGAGGAGTGCGGAGGGTCAGTGCCGAGTTTGCGAGCGGGGGTTGTGGCGGGCTGGGGCGACCAGCGGAGGACAAGGTCCGCCCGGCGTCGCACGACACATGATGCCGAGGTGGGATGCGTGCCATGCAAGGGGTACGGCTGGGCTGCATGCGAGCGTCTGGGAAGCGTGCGACCCGCAGCGCAGCTCGATGCGCCCTGCTCGTCCTCGACGAGGCGGTGCAACGTGACGCCCGGCAACCTTGAGTCGGCTCGACCACGGCTCGCGGCTGGAAGCGCGAGCGGTCGTCAAGTTTGACACCAGCCAGGACAATGCGCACGCGGGCTCCTCGAGCTGCTTGTCCGCTAGGCGGACTAGGGTCTCGCCATGACTTCATCGCCCCCCACCCACCTCCTCAGCCCCCTTCAAGCGGGCAGCGACGCACAATCTTTGCCGCCTCTTCTGCGACGCGCTCAATGGCGGCCATGTCGGGCAAGTCGACCTGTCCGACGGCCTTGCCCTTGAGGTCCTCGGTCGGGGGTGCCTCGAACGGGATCCCCTGGTGCGGGGCGGCGACGGGCACGTCGTGCGCCTGGGCGAGGCGCAGCGGGGTCGTGTGCACGAGGCGAGTGGTGGACGGGGCGAGGCGGGCCAGGCGAAGGGCGAACATGGCTGCGGAGGTTGAGTGGTGTCAAAGTGGGGGGGAACAGAAGAGAGAGCGAGAGACCCGCCGGCGGCGCGATCGTCGAATCGTGCGACGAGCCAGGTCACTCTCCTCGCGAGGGCTCGTTTCGCTTGTTCGTACGCTCTGCGACTCTCTCGAGCTGCTGTAGTAAGAGTCATACTGTTCAAGAAAGAGAAGGCGGCTCGAACGCCGCGAAAGTACTTCCGTGCCCGGACGCGCGGATTTTCCCACGACCTGGCCGCGAGAAGCTCGTCCAACGAATGCACTGCATCCCTACCGTGAAGTCAATCGGCCCTTGCCGCCTTGGCCGCATCTCCCGGCGGCGCGCTGCTCGCCCCTCCTCCTCCTCCCGCGCGACTCGCGCTGCGCCCATGCCCCGCTGCGCTCCCATCGCTCGAGACGGCACCGCTACCGCTCCCGCCGCCCCCCAGCTTTGGCGTGAAGAGCCCCATGATCCCCAGTCCGAGCTCGCGCCCCGCCTCGGTCACCCTTCGCCCCTCGGCCTGCAGCCGCTCGAGCGAGAGCAAGCTCGCGCGGCGGCGCGCGCCCTCCTGCGCAACCTGACCGCTCGCTCCCGCTGCAGCTCCTCGCCCCCGCGCGCCCGCCGAGGAAGCGGCCGAGAGCGACGGCGCAGCGGGGAGGACGCTGCCCGGGTCGCCGCCCTCCCCTTGGCCGTCGATCCACCGCACGTCCTTCTCGAGGAAGGCGTACCACGCCCGCACGACGGGGACTGTACTCAGGTGCCACAGCGCGTGGGCGTCGAGCAGCCGGAGCCCGCCCGGCCCGAGCGGCGGGAAGTCGAGCAGCTCGAGGGCCGAGAGCGCCGGGAGGGCAAGCAAGGGGAAGAGAGGGAGGAGGTAGTGTGGCGCGCGGAAGCGTGCGCGCGCACTCGGGTACGACGAGAGCTGGCGGCGCGAAAAGTTGCTCGGCGTCGGGAGCGTCGCCTGGCGCGTGACCCATGCGGACCAGAGGGCAATGGTCGCGAGCGCGACGACAACGTTGAACTGCATGTTGTACGCGTAGTCGAACCGCTCGCGCCGGACGAGGTATGTGCAGTGCAGCGCGAAAGCGGCCGCGACGGCGAGGGTCCACACGCCCGCGGCGCGGCGCTGCGAAGGGGCGACGCGCGCGCCGCGGGACGACGGGGCGTACCACCCCTGGAGGCGGACGACGGCGGCCCACAGGCCGACGAGCATGGTCCCCGCCGCGAGGAAGTAGTCGGCGCGCTCGGTCGCGTCCGTGTCGCGCGTGTGAAAGACGGCCGACGCGACCCAGGCGAGGCAGCCACTGACGGCGTACGCGGCGTAGACGCGCGAGAGGCGCCGACCCTCGGTCATGCGCGCGGTGCGGGCGAGGGTGCGGAGCGTGGCGAGGCCACGCCAGTGAGCCCAGAGGTTGGCGAGCGAGAAGAGGACCGAGAGGGGCTCTTGGAAGCGCGGGAGGACGAGGGCGGCGAGGCGGAGCGGGAGGAAGGGGACGAGCGGGAGGTGCGACAGGTCGAGGCGGTGGAAGGCCCACTTGCCGTGGAACTGGACCTGTTGCCCGAACGGGAGACCCTCGAGCTCGCCGCCGGGGCCCTGCAGGGCTGGGTTGTGCAAAGTGGGCGAACGAGGTTGTGCGAGGGCGAGGTCGGTGAGGTGTTGCTGGCAGGCGTACTTGCACGTGTCTGTGCAGGGCCACAGGAGCGAGGCAGAGTAGCTGCTCCAAGGCTGCTCGTCACCTTGTCGAGGAGGAGGTGGGGGTGCAGTCGCGGCGCCGTCGTCGCAGAGCTGAGCGCTGCACGAGGCGACGCAGCGCTTGTATGCAGGTGCACGGTCTCCCAGGCTGGCCTCGGCGCACAAGGGGGCCAGTGTAAGGGCGGCGAGCGCGACGACGACGAGCGAGGCGGCGGGTCGGCGGCGCGTCCTCCTGTGTGGGCAGGGGCCAGGTCAGCGTTGGGTTGGGGGACGCAGGATGGGACTGGATGTGCATACATGGCAGCTGCGCCTCGTCAGAATGCGCCACAGCCCAGTCTGGAGCTAGAGGTGGGGGGGGGGGGGGGGTGAGTGTGTCGAGGCGCCGAGGAGATGAGGACAGACTCGGAGATCAAGCCCTCACCCTCTCGCTCCACCAAGGGTAGATCTGAGCCGGCAGTGCGACCAAAGGCTACTCTTTGAGACGATTGCCCGAGCGAAACTTGGCCTAGTCGAGGTTGGACGAGTGGTTGTGCAGCTCGTGCTCGGCGGGGTCGCTTCCGTCAGCGGTTGTCTCCGCCCTCCTCCCCTCCACCTCTGCCTGCCTGACTGTCCCCACTGCACCGACAATGTGGCCCTTCTCGTCGTCGTCGTCCTCACCCTCCGCAACCTCGTCGCCCTCGGCTTCGCCTGTCCCTCCTACCGGCCCCGTCTCGATCCACCCGACCCTCGGCCGCCCCTTGACAAACTCGGAGGCCGCAGACCCCAAACTCAACCCGAGGAACCCAGAGGGCCAAAAGCCGTGCGTCGTCGCCTTTTGTCACTCTTTGCCTCGCGTGGCGGGGTCAAGTGCGAGCCGTGTGTGGCGGTCCTCCCTGCGCCGCTCTCCCCACCGCGGCATCCTCCGATCGCCCGGCCCAAGCCAGTACGCTGACTCGTTCCTGGCACCCACTGGGCAGCTGCTGCGCTTGCCCCGAGACGAAAAAGGCCCGCGACGACTGCTTCCTCCGCTTCGGGTCCAACGCCGACGACAGCGCCGACTCAGCCAACGCGTGCAAGGACATCGTCGAGAAGCACAGGCAGTGCATGCGCAGCCTCGGTTTCAACGTCTGAGCCGGCGCGCGCACGCTGAGGCGACGACCCTGGGTGGCAGGGACCGGCGGCGACGTTCGGGCGGATGGGTTGGAGGACGAGGTACACAGGCTCTGTTGTACGACCACGGCGAGCAAGGCATCCATCACCACTTTCTCACATTTACGCCGCGCTTCCGACGGGCGTGCATTTGATGCTGTGGCTGCGGGTCGAGGAGGCTTCGGCTGACACGGCAGCTCATGCGCGGCGCTCGCCCAGGTGCTACCACCGACTCGCTCTCGAGCTCGCCATTCCTGACCGCTGTTCCTCTGCTTGCGAATTTTATCGCTCTCAGCTCGAAACGTTTACTGATAGGCCTCAACGGCTGCGCGCCTGCCGTCACGCCTCCGTCGTTGGCCCTCTGCTCCTTCTCTACCAAACGGCGCGTGCGATACCCGCGATCTTGCTGGCCGTGCGCGTTGCCGTGCGCTGTCGGCCGGCCATTAGGGGGTCGGCTGACTCAGAGCGGCCGGCGTGAAGGCGCCGCGCCGCTGTCTCGAGTCGCAAGGTTCTTTGCGGCGGTGGTTCAGGAGCGTAGGGGCGACTGGCTGCCGCTGCGCTGCGGACGCAGCGTGCAGACACGTGTGACTGATTCAAGTCGTCTTGATGAGGGCGCAAGCGCCGCTTCTTGTCGAGTCGAGTCTGCAGGCGGCCCTCGCGAGGTGGATCGAGGCGGAGTCAAGAGCCAATCGTGACTCGAAAGTCTTGTGGTGCGGACGGTATGCACATGTGAGAGTCTGGTAGACGGGCTGCCGCGCTGCAGACATCTCTTTAGGACGCCACGGCACAAGTCAAAAAAAGGTCTCGCCCGCAAGAGAGGAGGGAGCGCTCGAGCAGTTGGCTCTCTCCCCACCGACCCGCACCAGCGTTCAGAGCTCAGCTAGACCTCAGCAGCTGACCCCAGCTAGCTCTACTCCACGACGACGCTCACCCTCGCCCGCCGCGCCTTTGTCCGCGCCCCTTCCTCCCTTGCAGCGCTCGCCTCCGCGCTCCGTCCCGCTCTCCGCCTCACCGCACTCGCACGCACGCCAGTGCACTCTCCCAGTCACCGACAGCTGCTATCCACCTCTCCCCGCACCATGGCCTCCCTACCCGCCTTCCCGCTCCCCGCCGTCCCCTCGGTGCCGGCAGAGCACCTCGAGTCGACCGCCGCCCTCGACGTCTTCAAGCTCGCCGCCGCAGAGTTCATTCACTCGGTCTTCCCCGACGATGTCCCGGTCGACAAGGCGTTCGAGGGCGTCGAGTCGGGCAAGACGGGCAAGCAGGCCCTCGGAGACTTCACCGTCGCCCTCCCGCGCTTCCGCCTCAAGGCGAAGCCCCAGGAGATTGCTGACAAGCTCGTCGCCGCCGTACGTTCCCTCTCCCGAGGCCTGTGCACGATCCCGCTGGGCGGGTGCCTTTTGTGGGGCGAGGCAAGGTGGTCCACCCCCTGCGCGACGAGGCGGTGCATGCTCGCGCAGGCGGGTCGTCCAGCTCGTCTCGTCCGGTTCTCTCGCCAGTGCCATGGTACCCCAGCACGCCTCGATGAGTTCAAGCCGCTGACGCCCTTCCGAATCACCCCCTCGCAGTTCAAGCCCACGCCTTACCTCGCCGAGATTGGTTCGGCCGGCGCGTTCATCTACTTCAACCTCGCAACCGAGGCCCTCTTCTCGACCGTCCTGCAGCAGATCAACACGCAGACGCACCTCACGCCCGACGAAGACCACTCTGCCCTGTCGCACTTTGCCAACCTGTCCCTGTCCGACTCGGGCGCCGACAAGCTCCCCGAGGGCCTCTCGCTCGCCAAGAAGAACGGCTACGGAACGAACAAGACGGGCAAGGGCAAGAGCGTCATCGTCGAGTTCTCGTCGCCCAACATCGCCAAGCCGTTCCACGCCGGTCACCTGCGCTCGACCATCATCGGCGCCTTCCTCGCCAACCTGTACGAGGCCAACGGCTGGGACGTCCTCCGCATGAACTACCTTGGCGACTGGGGCAAGCAGTTTGGTGCGCTCCTTTTGCCTTCTCTCGCTCCAGGGTCTCGCTGACCCGTCTCCCCGCTCCTTCCTCCCAGGTATCCTTGCCGTCGGCTTTGAGCGCTACGGGTCCGAGGAGGAGCTCGCCAAGGACGCCATCACCCACCTGTACGACGTCTACGTCAAGATCAACAAGGACGGCGAGAGTGACGAGTCGATCCACGACCGCGCGCGCGAGTTCTTTGTCAAGATGGAGGCCGGTGCGTCCGATTCGTCAACGACGCGCTCGGCTCGAACGCTTCGTGACTGGCGCTTACCTGACCCTCCCCCTTACAGGCGACGAGCACGCGGTCGGGCTGTGGAAGAAGTTCCGGGACCTGTCGATCGTCAAGTACAAGGAGACGTACGCGCGCCTCAACATCTGGTTCGACGTCTACTCTGGCGAGTCGCAGGTGTCGCAGCAGGCGCAGCAGCACGCGCTCGAGCAGCTCCAGGGGTCGGGCATCGTCGAGGAGAGCCAGGGCGCGCTCATCGTCGACCTCAAGAAGTACAAGCTCGAGAAGACGATCGTGCGCAAGAAGGACGGCACGAGCGTCTACATCACGCGCGACATTGCCGGTGCCGCAGAGCGCTTCGACAAGTACAACTTTGACAAGATGGTCTACGTCGTCGCGTCCCAGCAGGACCTCCACCTCGCCCAGGTGCGCGTGGTTCGTGTGCTCTTCCGCACTTCTTCTGCCCTACTGACACGCACCCTACCTGCACCCACAGTTCTTCAAGGTGCTCGACCTGATGGGCTACCCGTGGGCCAAGACGCTGCAGCACGTCAACTTTGGCATGGTGCAGGGCATGTCGACGCGCAAGGGCACGGCCGTCTTCCTCGAGCAGATCCTCGACGAGTCGAAGCGCGTCATGCACGAGGTCATGCAGAAGAACGAGGAAAAGTACAAGGCGATCGAGGACCCGCAGTACACGAGCGACAAGCTCGGCATCACGGCCGTCAAGGTTCAGGACATGTCGGGCAAGAGGTGCGTTCCCTCTCATGGTCCCCCTCGTCTGGCGAGAGTCTTTGCTGACTCTCTGGGTGTCTCCTCGTCGTTGCCAGGATCAACAACTACGAGTTCAAGTGGGAGCGCATGACCTCGTTCGAGGGCGACACGGGTGCGTCTCCTCGCCTGGCGCGGCTGGCCCTTGTGTTTGCTCGGATCGCCCCGTGACACTACGAGTGTGCCAGCATGAGAGCGCTGACACGCCGCGCCGACCCACAGGCCCTTACCTGCAGTACGCGCACGTGCGCCTGTCGTCGGTCGAGCGCAAGAACGCGCCCGACCTGGTCCTCCCTCCTCCCGCCGAGCGCCCGACGGCGATCGACGTCTCGCTCCTGACCGAGCCCAAGGCGCGCGAGGTCATCCTCCTCCTCGCGTCGTACCCGGACGTGGTCAAGGCGGCGTTCAAGTCGTTCGAGCCGGCGACCATCTGCACGTTTGCGTTCCGCCTGTCGCACGTCATCTCGAGCGCGTGGGAGACGCTCATCGTCAAGGGGCAGCCGCGGGACGTCGCGCTCGCGCGCCTGTGGCTGTACGTCTCGGCCAAGGACGTGCTCGGCAACGCGCTCCGCCTCCTCACCCTCGAGCCCCTCGACCGCATGTAGTGCCTTGTTCTTTCTTACTTCTTCCCTCTGCGCAATGCACCTAGAGTGTACTGATCAGAGCGCGCGCGGGGCCGCCTGAAGAGGAGGCCCAAGACACCGGTGACGAGGACCGGCCGGTATGTGCGAGGACTTGGCCGTGCACCGCGCATCCGGGTCGAGCACTTCCCCGGCTGTCGAGGGTTGACTCTTTCTCGTCGTCCCCGAACTGTCCTTCTCTCCGCTGTGTCAACCCTTGTCTCCTCGTAGTGTCGAGCACCCAACGCAACGACAATCCACTCTCTCGAGCCGACGAGGGGGAACTCAACCTTGTCCGCTGTCTCGTTCGACTCGCTCCCTGTCCGACTCGTCTCCCTCTTCTTCTCTCCTCTCGCTTCCACTCCACTTCTCTCGACTCGCCTCACGTCCACCATGCCCCTTCGTTCCCTCGACGCCTCTCTGCGCCACACGGCGCGCCTCGTCACGTCGACCTCGGCCCAGCTGCGCCCGTCTCGCCTGAGTGTGCTCCCCGCCCAGTTCCACGACGCCGTGCACCGCGTCCCGGGCCAAGTGTGGCTCCCCGACATGGCCCGCATCGAGGCTGTCGCAGAGTCGCCCGTCGCTATCGTGCGTGTCTCCTCTCCCTTTTGAGGATGGATGAGCCGAAGGTGGGGGGGAGGAGGAGGGTTGGGGTTGGGGCAACATGTCGGCCTTCCTCGAGGGATGGCACGGCAGAGGCTGCGCTCAGAGTGCTCAGTGCATGCCACACGGCACCCCGATGCTGCCACGGTGGCCCCTCGAGGTGTCGTCGTCGACGTCTGCTGTTCCCCCATCCCCCCTCACTCCCAACAAAACGCGGGGGATAAGCCTCGCCCCCCCCGCCCCGTCCACCGTCGCCTTGCCCCCAAAGACGACTGCAGCATCAGGGTGGACTCGGTGGTCCACGCACGGCTTAAGCAGCACGCGCGACGGGGCGAACCGCCGTGCCGCTCGCCTCGACTCAACCCCGTCCCGCGAGTACCCACGGCTCCTTTCGCTGACACTCGCTCGCTCCCCCCGACCAACAGCCCGTGGCCCCCGACTCGTACCGCGTGACGCGCACCTTTGAGCTGCCCGCCCAGCCTGCCGGCGAGGTGTCGACGGTCGCGAGTCCGTCGACCCACCTCGGCGGAGGCCCCTCGTCGACTGGCCGTGCCGCGCAGTGAGCTCTGCGTGCCTCGAGAGGTGAGCACCATCCTCTTACTCTTGCTGTTGAGGTCATGCAAGCTGACCCTGCCCCTCGCTGGCTGCGCAGGACCCCCCCCCCCTCTCCCAACAGACCCTCTCTCGCCTCCGAGTCGTTTTGTGCTTTGTGATCTGTGCCCCTTCTCCTCTTCTATGGACGTGTAGACTTCCTTCCTCTCCGACTCTCTCGAATCAGTGCAAGACTCGGCCGTTTCCCTCACTTCGCCCGGATTGCACCGCCTCCCCCCTTGTTCGAGTCGGCCGCTCGCTCCCCTCGTCGTCGGCTCGCTCTCTCTTCCCGCTCCACTCTTCCGCCGATTCCATGCCAGGCTACCGACTCGCGCTGCCCACCCGACTCGCCCTCTTGCGCCTCGCAACCGCCCTTATCACCGCTGCCCTCCCGTTCGTCTCGGCCCTCGCAACCCCGCCTCTCGACGCACGCGCCGCTTTCTTGCGGGCGACGACGTTGGGCGACGCAAGGGGACGTCTCCATGGCTCAGTCGCTGGACTAGCCGCGCAGGAGGCCCTCTGGCGACGACAGGCCGACGGAGCGGTCGAGGCGGCTGCAGGAGGCGCGAGCGGCATGGAGCGACAAGGTGAGCCACACCTCCGCCGTTTCCCTGTCCTTCGACTCGCTTTCCCTGCTTGGACGGCATGGGAGGAGGTTAAGGAGCAGCGCGCGCGGCGCGGGGGCGCGGGCGTAAGGGGCGGACGCCCTCGACAATCACGGCTTGCACCTCCCGTCGCGCAGCCTTTCGCTGGAACCCGCTCGCGCTGACCCACCTCTCGCACGCACAGAGTTCATCCTCAAGCTCGTCTTCTCAGTCGTGTTCGTGCTGCTCGGCGGCGTCTTCAGCGGCTTGAGTCTCGGGTTGATGGGCAGGTCGCAGAGCCTTGCCTCTTCGCGACTTTGTCGGCAGCGGGCTGACCTCTTCCCGTGCAGGCCTCGACTCGATGAACCTGCAAGGTGGGCTCGCCAGCACTGTTGGCCCTAGAGCGCCTCGCTGACGAGACGATGTACCCTCTTGCGCAGTGCTCGCCGCGTCAGGCCCGCCTCGAGACCGTGCCGACGCGCAGAAGGTCCTCGCGCTCCTCTCGCACGGTCGCCACTTCGTGCTCGTGTGCCTCCTGCTGAGCAACGTCATCGTGAAAGAGACCCTGCGTGTGTCCGCTTTCCCTCCTCGCTTCTCTCTTGACCTCGCGCGCTCACTCGCTCGCCTGCCGTCCTGCCCTTTGCCCGCACAGCCGTCTTCCTCGACTCGCTCACCGGTGGAGGAGGTCTTCTCGCCGTCGTCATTTCGAGCGCCGCCATCGTCGTCTTTGGCGAGATCCTCCCGCAGGCGCTGTGTTAGGGTTAGGTTAGGGTTAGGTTAGGGTTAGGGTTAGGGTTAGGGTTAGGGTTAGGGTTAG